>PVLD010024920.1:0-24596 GCA_004027595.1 Dinomys branickii
CCCTTCCTATCCTCTTCCATCCCCTCCCCTCATATGTGCTGGGCAGGTGCTCTACCACTGAGTTGTGTTCCTGGATTTCTTTATCAACCTACCATCAGCTCTGGAAGGGCTACAGAAATGCTTGCTATGTAATTTGGTAACATCATTTGCCCAGAAATGCAGTATCTATTTTTTACCCAAGCTTTTTAACAAAGGACACCATTGAACCTTGTCCAGGCAAAGCAATAAGGAAGAGCAGACACGGAAAACGAAGAGACAGAGCTGAGTGAAGGACTACCTGCCTGCAAGCGAGCAGCGTGCATGCTTATCTGTCTTGGCATCTGCTCTTCTCTGAAGTCAAACCTCAGCTTTAGTCAGCAGGCGATGGGAGGGAATTCTGCTTTAATCTACAGCCTTCCTATCTGGTGTCCCTAGAATTCTTCTGAACTGCCAGCAGTGGAAGAGTGAGGATGAGGATATTAATCCTTCATTTTCCCTCTTTTCTGGCTTCCTTTGCAGAGCCCTTTGCAGTACTTACTTAAAAATTGTAATTTTTATGAGTCAGAACATTGAATCTCAACCATTTCTTTTATGATTCAACCTAACAGTTCAACTTCAGTCATCTGCACTGTTTCCTCTTCTTATTCCTGAGATAGTGAATTTATAATAATAGCTACTATGTATCAGCACCCACTCGATGACATGCACTTCACACATGGCCACTATGAGAGGACGTCTGCAAGCGCGCAGAAAAGTCATGGTGCTCGTGTGGCTTGAAAAGCGGGCTGCACAGCGCTGGCTTAGGCTTCTGTGAGTAGAGGTTGGCAGGGCTGGGATTCACCCCAGACTCACTGGTGCGAGCCAGGAACTCTCCTCATCTCCTGTGGCCCACTGCCTTTGCTACGTCAAGTTTTGTCCTTGATCCTCTTACTTTATACTTCTGGCAAAAAGAATGAATCTTTGGCTGGACAACTGAAAGGATTTTGACGGACCGCCAAACCGCTTCAGTGGAGTGGATTGAGGTTACAGAGTATAAGCACGTTATCTTCAGAAGAATGCTCTGGTACTTAATTACACACAGTAATTAAGTCATCTACATAGGTACGCATCTCAGTCAAATTATAAGTTAAATTCTGAAGGCAAAAGGTGGTCTGATCTTTGGGCCTTAAATTTCCTCCCTCGGGCCAAGATATTAGTGATGACCACCTTTGTAGCATCATTTCTCTGGCTGGGCTTCTCTCCAGGCTACAAGGCAGATTTTCATCTTTTCTTTTCATGTCCTGTTTTTCCTCTGCAGTGCTTTTTCCCTCTATTCTTTAAATGTTTAGTGAGTTTGACTCCCTGTTTGGTGTCTGGATATACTCTGGCAAAGTAACATTTCTCCTTTTTCTCTTGGTATTGGGAATCAAACTCATGACTGCACTTGCCAGGCAGGCATTGTATGGCTGAGCTATAGCCCTGGCCCAGAAAAAAACATTTCTTGGTATAATTTTTTCTTGCATTTCTTGGGAAATGTGGTGTGTGTGTGTGTGTGTGTGTGTGTGTGTGTGTGTGTATATATATATTTCAAACTCTAGGAAGAATCAGTTATCAGGTAAAAGGGAAAAAGTTCTGTGAGAGTTGAAACTGCTACCAGAGACTTCACTAGAGAGAAGAAATCTGCTGAGGTCAAGAGCAGGAAAAGGTGATCTGTGGAGTGGCCGGATAAGGCTGATACTTCTTTTTGAATTTTTTTTTTTGTGACAAGGTCTCACTGTGCAGTTCAGGCGGGCCTTGAGCTTACTTTGTAGCCCAGGCTGGCCTCGGGGATTACAGGTGTGCACCCCTGCGCCCTGCAAGGCTGACACTTCTTAGAGCCAGGGCAGGGTTAGAGCTCATAGGAGAGAATTGGTCACGATTGCCTGTAACTGTTGCTGCGTTGTAAATGTGTTGTGGCCCACTCTGCTACTACTGTGAGTCATACTTGCAAATAAAATAAGTTTATATGCATAGCATACTGTGTATAAATGCTTATGATTGTATTCCAAGAAATAAGTTTCAACAGCAAAATAAGCTTCTGAGTTGGCAGTTTCAACGTTTGATTCTGTGTACTATTGTTAACTTTTCTCATAGATTTGAATGTGAGTTATTGCAGGGGTCAACAAACTTTAAAGGGCTACCTAGTACGTATTTTAGGCTTTGGAAGCCGTACCGACTCTGTCACAAGTATGAACTGTGCCGTTTCCATGTGAAGACTGCCATAGCCTGTATGCAAAATGAGCAAACGTGCCTTTCCAATAAAACTTTTATTTATAAAAGCAGGCTGTGGTCTGCATTTTGCCTGCTATTGGAATACTGTTCAATAGTGTTTGTTGGTATTTTCCAGATTTTAATATGTGTTATAGGCCATAATTCTTTGTAAATACCACTAAGGTTGCTGCCTCTTGCTTAACAAAGATTTTAAATGTCAATAATAAGTATAGAATGCTCAGAAGTTTTCATTTGAAGCCAGATCTGTCCATGTTGCCCAGGCTTTTCTCTGACTCCTGGGTTCAAGCTGCCCTCCCATTTTCATCTTCCAAGTAGCTAGAACCATTTATGTATGCTGATGCACCTAGCTTATTTGGAAATATTTAAAAAGTAACATATTTTGTGGAATTTTAGAGATATTCCTGAAATACCTGGTTTTTATTCTCAAACTTAAGGATTAGTATTTGATGAGAATTTGGAAATTCCAAGTAGAGGGGGCTGCTGTCTCTCATGCATACTGTGCTTCCTGCTTCCCAACTTTGTTCAGCTTCTCTCTGCTTTGTGCTTTCCCCAGGATTTATCTGTGCTCAGAGCTTGTGTGCTTTTTTTCCTCTGTTTTTCACTGGGCAATAAGGAATTTGGAGAATTGGCTGATAGATGGCATTACCTTTCTCTGGAATTGGTAGTAAATCAGACTTGTCTTTTCCCAAATATTCAAGTAAGTTGAATCCCAACACTGGAGTAGATGATTCTTGAAAAATACTAGACTAATATATTTTATTGTATCAGTGGTACTTCAGAGAGCCATTGATAGTGTTGTGCAAATGATTTTTGTTATTGTTTAGATGGGATTGATATGTTTTATGCTTTTCCTGCCTAGTACTTCACTTATCCTAAAGGGTAAAAGACAGGAAAGAGAGCTAAGAATACTTACTTTGAACATTCACTTCAATACTTAGTCAAGGTGCAGTTTAACTTAGTGGTAAGAGCATGTATTTTTGGAGTCGGAGAAATACAGGCTGATTTCTAGTTTTGCCATTCATTTAAAAAATATAACCTTGGACATTGTTACTCAAACCTTTCTAAACAGTGTTTCCTTGGTATAAAATAGAAATAGGACTTCCTGTCATTTTGGTTGCTATTAGTATTACATCACACAAATGCAAGAAATGTGGTTAGTGCGGTGCCTGAACTAAGGGGCTCACTAAATGTTGGTAACTCATAGGTGACTGTGTTTACCCGGTGTCATGGAAAAGGAAAGAAGCTGTTCCAGAATTAGGCAGTTTGTGAGGGTCATATCTTAGTAGGTTGGAAACTCAGCCTGGCTGTTTCCTAAATCCACTGTGCCCTGCTTCTTAGAGTAATTTTGGTTAATGGCAGTTCCACAGCACGGTACACCATGTTTGTTTGGATCATGAGACTAGCTGGAAAGGTATGGGTTTGTTCTTGCAAGGGTAAAGGCTTACATTCTTTGGAAGCTAAGACTTCTACAAGCCAAGGATATGGTTATAACTAAAAAGTTGAGAAAACTTGTCCTGATTTCTTTTTTCCTGTTGCTTAGCTGCTGTGTCGACTGCCAAGAACTTGTTTAAGTACTTTTTATTCTAGCCTGATACTCAGATCTCATCAGATTACAATGACTTTTAAGAAGCTATGCATGTTCTTTTAAAATGGACACTTGCATTTCCGTTTTACAAAGGAAAATGTACTACTCTGTTAGATACCTCAGATTGGACTCAGGTGAATTGGCTTTCTTTTTCCTCCTTGCAGTTGCCCTCCACTCCCCGTCGCAGGAATGTGTTTTTGACTGTTGCAGGTCAGACTTTTATGCAGCTTGATTAGCTGCCAGTAGTTAAAACTCCATAGCTAAACAAATATGTTGGCTAAATTTTTGGAAAAATATTAGGTCAGTGAAAGTCTAGTTTCAATTTGCTGAAATTTGTTATATAGCTACTTATAGCACTGATTTTAATTAGTGATTTTTTTGTTTTAAATTGCTTTGAGGGGTGTTGAGCACAACTGCTTTCCACTACCTTTTAGGTCTGCGGGCGTTGCTTATTCACATGAAGGGTGTTTGTGGGGAGAGGAATCCTGTGTAGAACATGTATGAATTAAATATCTGGAATTTGCTCATCACTTTGGGTCCTACCTTTGCTTTTGTGTCATCCATCACAGTTTTGTTTTCAGTTTTTAGGTTGAGAACTCAATGCATTTTAAAGAGTGTTAAATAATATTTAAGTTTTAAATTTGGTTTTTATCCCAGTGCTCTCAGGCACTAACTACATGCTGGGTATTGTGAAGGAGTGCTGGAACCAAAGAATAGTTTTCACCTAGTGAACTAGTATTCACCTAGTTGTAAACGGTTTTGAGATAAAAACACAGGTCATAGCAGAGAACTGAGTGCTAGATTAAGTCATTTAAGAATGTAAATAGCAAAGAATTAGGATGAGAAAAATCTAGAAAATACAAAAATCTTCAGAGAAGGCTGAACAGAGATAGGAGGACTTGCACGTTGCCTTGAAGGATGGGAGGGCATTCAGTGCAGCAGCGATAGTGAGGCTGGTGGGTTGTAATAGTAAACAGGGCTGAGTTACTAATGTCTAAGGAGCCCCGCAGTGCAGAGGTAAGCACTGGCTTAGCGTAAAAGGAGACTTCTCACTGGCTTCTCCTAGAATGCCACTAGTGAATGGCAGCGGGGGGAACAACCTTGCTGTGAACGCCCAAATTTCCCTACCTCCGGGATCTTGGAAAATATCAATAGTTCCGAAACTCCAGTGTCTGTGTTGCGGGTGCTGGTCAGTGGGAGTTTGTTTTTAAGGATGTCCACTTTAGGAATGGGTTTTTTTTTCACTCTTTAACATTGCTCAGTGATGGCTGAAAATGGGAAATTGCTGGTTAACCTGTGTATGTGGAGATCGTTTATAGTCTGTCTTACTTTTAGTGTGCCTTTTTCTTGTTTAGATTTTCTTTTCAAATAGAATAGGAACCTCAGTTTAAGCTGTAGTGAGGAAAGTTTGATAGTACCTGCAGAACCTTTTCCTTGAATTCCAAGATGGAAGGGAATATTTTCTTTTCCACGTAATTATTTAGGAGTGCTGTATTTGGGTTGGTTTGCTGCTTAGTTTTATATATATATATATATATGAAAGTTTTCTTAGCAAAATGTTACTTGAGGTTGGAAAAAATTTTCTATTTTCCAAAAGGAGTCTAGTCTTCAGCACTTTCTGTTACTTTATGATTTGAACGGGAAAGTTTGGTTCTAATAAAAATTTCCTCTTCCTTTGGCAAATGTTGATGTTTTTCAAGTTTTCCTAAAGGAAAAGGGAGCTTGGGTGGCTTTTTGTTTTTTCTTAGTTATCTACAGAGCCCTTTCCCTTCTAATCTGTGCATTGTTTTATAACTCTTTGAACTAGATTATTTACTACTGAGAATTTTGCTTAAAACTGGAGCAAAACTAGGTGTTTCTGAGTGGTTACTCAAGAAATTGTTTATGCCTTCATATTAGGTATTTCCATGAAGGACCTGGGGTCTGGAAAGGGCTTTAGAGTTTTCATTCTGTTCTTTGTACTGCTCAATTTTTTAAAAACAAATGCATATAAATAACTACTGTACAAAGCCATTGTTTTTGGTTTTGTAATTGTCTAGACTTAGTATGTGGTATGTGGGCTTTACAAGAACTTGATTTTGAGATTTTCTAACTGCTTACAGGGTTTGTGTCATTTGTACATTTAAAGACAGATGTAGACTTACAATCTCAACATACTGCCTATCAGTGCTTTCAAACTTTTCCATTCTTCCTTCACTTGTGAATCAGTTTTGGATTTCTGGTACCAGTGGAAAAGTTGGTCAATTGGTGCATTTGTAACTGCAGATTTTCTGCTTACCTGACTTTTCTTTCTTTTTTTCCCTCCAAAAGCCCTGAGCACTTGTGAGCTTTGCACAGCCCTAGGGAGACTGCTGGAGAACCCATCATTTCTGAAGACCCCCAAAAGCTCATCTCGCATTGGCTGAGTCTCCAGTGAGAGTGAGTGAGGCGGTGACGGAGGAGGGTATGCCGCTTGAAGGACTCGGGCAGATGTGACCGGCAACTGGCATCAAGGTAGCTGAGTCAGCCCTCCCTGGGGACGCTCAGAGCCAGCAAGTAAATCACCTCTTTTAATGCTCTTTGGCAAAGATCAAATGCACGGGTAAATTCCTCACTACAAGTGATTATTTTGTTGCTTTATCTGGATTTAATATAAGAAAATTAAGACCAACTTTCCTTAGTTTTATGTCACCAAGACAATAGGTTTTTGGCAGGAGGATGGATCTGCACAGCTCTTCTTTAACTTTGGCTAAGTTGTCCCAAGGTTACCAACATCTCCTTACATACAAAACAATTCTGCCATTTTTTTCAATGTACAGGGCCTCAACATTTATTTTCTCCTCACCTTTATCACATGCATTTTATATAGAGACATTTTATGCATAAAAAGTATGCATATTAATTACCTTTAAAATTGTTTTTGAAACACAGTTATACATTTTTGTCTTAGAATTTGTTTCTCCCTTCCAGTTGATGTATTGTGGACCTATCCCCTTTTAAGCAGAACTTAATTTTAATGTAAGTAATTCCTGCTAATATACTGTTTTGTAGATGGTTGCAGTGTAACAGAAAGCAGCCCTCAAGGCCCCCCTTTGGATTTGTGTCCCCTACGATTTAGGGGGACGTGGGGAAGGAGGACACTTCACATCTGGGAACAAACTAAGGCTGTTGCTGTTGACATGAGAATTTTAGTCTTTAAGGATGTGAGCTTCTGTTTTCTAAGGCAGGTCATACAGTGCTTTGGGCTATTGCCGAGGTATTAGTTATCTCAAATTTTTCTTTTTCTGCAGGCTCTGTTACTATATAACTATAGTTGGCCACATCCTTTGAGAACCTTGAGATACTTTTGTGTCCGTGTAAGGTGGTGTAAGGGTGAGTAGGTAATGGGTAACAGAGCGGCATTCAGAGGCTGACTTTATTTTGTATATTTATTTCAGGGGAAGAGAAGAAAGAGATGATGGCTGTCTAGTTAATTGTTAGCTCTGTGATTCTTAAGTATGAAACAGGGTTACAGTGATTTAGCTCAGTTGTTTCTTAATATGCCTAACAGTCAGAATCACCAGAGAAGTCTCCCGATCTCTGGTGTTGGGAATGAAGATTTGTATTTTTTGTTATTACATAAAGCATTTATTTTTAGAAAGGTAATATAATCATTTTCTGCAGTATTTGTGCAACTTGATTTTTTTGTAGTTCTAGGGATTAGACCTAGAGCTTTGTGCATCCTAGGCAGGCTCTCTAAAAATGAACTACTCCCCTAGTCCCATGATTTAAATAACAAGGTGTGCAGTGGAAAGAAACTCTCCCACCTGTCTCTGTTCCCCAAGTACCCAGTTACCTTTTAGGTAACCACTGTTTTCTTCCTGAGATTTCGGAGTGTACATAATATACAAATATATAACCTATAATTTACTACGGTTTATACAAGTGCTAACAATATACAACTTTTGTATCTTTTTTCATTGAAGTAAGGTTGTTTGGAATTACTTCCATATTAGTGCCACAGTCATTTTCAGTGGCTGCCTGGTGTCCTACTGTAAAGAGCTGCTTACCTTATATCAAAGCATGCAGAGATTGTTTCCGGTTGGACAAGGCTATAAGGAATAATCTTTTGTGTATGTCATTTTACACATGAGTGAGCATATCTGTAGGATCCATTTTCAGTAGAATTTCTGGGTCAAAGGGTATGTTCATTTTAATTTTGGTAGAAATTTATTGCTATCTTTCTTTGTTCAGGGATCTTGAAATGTCTTAAGCTTCACCAGCATTGTATGAGAACATGGCTTCCTCCTGCTTTTGCTAATGACAGTATGATTGCCAAACTGATAGATTTTTTCCTTTCCCAAATTAAAAGATGAAAAATGTCAGTTTAACATGTAGCTTTAATGTGCATTTTTCGTATATTGATTGACAGTGAGCATCTTTTCATAAGTGTAAAAGCCATTTGAATTTGTAGTTCCTTCATATTTGTGTTCTTTTGGTCTGTTTTCCCATTATGCTATTAACTTTTATTATTAATTTTGATTTATTGTCAAAATAATGGTTTTTGGGTGGGATAGTACTGAGAATTAAACCCAGGGCCTTCACCATGAGCTACACTTCCATCCTGTTTTTATTTTATTGTTTTTCCTTTTGAGATTGGGTCTCATTAAGTCACGAAGTTGCCCAGGCCTTGTTCAAATCCTCCTGCATCAATTTCCCAGAGTGCTAGGATTACAGGCATGTGCCCCTGGCCTGACTTCAAAATATGATTTTTATTGTACATTCATAGCCCCCTTTTTTTCTTGTCATATGTGCTATTTATATTTTTCCTAGTTGGTCATTTATATAAAAATCAAATATTTTGTTGTACCAATTATTAAATATTTTATGAATTTATTCACTCAGTAGATTTTTATTGAATGCCTTTTATGTATTAGGAACTTGTTGTAGGCACCTACCTATACAGTAGTGAAGAAACTTGATACTTGTTCCATGAAACTTCCCTTCCAGTGGAAGAGATAGTGAATAAAAGATGAACAAATAGATTTTTAGAAATAAATATATAATCAAGCTTTTTGTGGCTTTTGTATCAGTTCAAATACCTTTTCCCGTTATCAATTTAAAAACCTATCTCCTGCTTCCCACTAGTGTGATGTTGGGTTTTTTTTTTTTTGATCTAAATCTTTGATCCATCTGGAATGTTAGGTATGATCAATTTAATTTTTCTCTAGGTCCTGTATTAATTAGAGTAAGGCTGAGTTGCTGTAACCAGTGGAGTAAAATGTGCTATGGTTCAAAGAACATAGAAATTAATTTTTTCCTTACTTAACAATCCCAATGTGAGCAAAATGGTCAGCAGAACAGCATATATTAACTGGCCATCCTGAGACTCAGGTTCCTTCTGTGTTGTTGCTCTAGTAATTGCCACTGTGATTATCTGCATGGTTGTATCTGGTCTGCTCGGAGGGAAAAACAAAGGGGAAAGCCTGTGTGAGTCGTTAGAGGCTGCAGTCATCCCTGTAGCTTGCACTGATGAGAGTTGTCATAGGGGCTCGTCTAGCTACAGGGGAGGCTGGTTTAGGAACTCTCACTGGTCACCTGGTGCTCAAGAGAAAAGAAGGAGGAATTTTAGTGCAAAATTAGCAGCCTCCAGGCATTGGTGAGTCATTCTAATACCTTCCCATGGAGTTGCTGCTCATCCATGCTATCTGGCCCTTAGTGTCCTCTGTCCTTGGCTGCCCAGTGGTGTTGGTTCTGGCTTAGTCATTCCAGTTTTAAAGATTTCTTTTTTCAGTGTTAATTCCCATCCGTTCAGTTTCCTTTATCATTCTACCTATGCATGTACCAAAATCATACGATTTTACATTAAATATGATTTTTTTTGCCAGGTGTGGTGGTGCACACCTATAATCCCAGCACTCTGGAGGCTGAAGCAGGAGAATCAGTGTAAGTTCGAGGCCAGCCTGGGCTACATAGTGAGCTCAAGACCAGCCTGAACTACCTAGCAAGACCTTGTCTCAAAAAACAAAACAAGATGAAACAAAGCAAAAACCATGAAACAAAAACCAAATACCATTTTCCAGAAATTCCTTGCTTCTTGTTTTATGTGTATTTATTTAGTGATGCTGGGGACCGAAGTGCTCTACCACTGAACTACATCCACAGCCTCTGGTTGTTTATTTTTTAAATTAGGTTATTAATTTTATTAATTTGAGATGGTGTTTTGAACTTTTGATCTTCCTGCCTTAGTGTCCCAAGTAGCTGGAAGTTATAGGAACCACTGTGCCCAGCTTGTGTTTTTCTTTTAAAATATAAACTCTTGAAATAACCCTGTCTAGTCCCCATCCCCTTTCTCTAAGAAGTAAAGCTGTTACTACATTATTAGTGAGTCTTATATATGTGAATTTTGTTGGGGTAGGTTCCCACTTTTAAGATACATTTTTCTTATTTAACAATAGTGTTGTATAATTCCTTCTGGAAACACTGATCTAGACTGAAGTTTTTCTTTCTCCTTTGATTCATGAAACTTACTTTAAGTAGGTTAGAGGAAGAACCAGCTTATACAATGTTGTGTTAATTTTTAAAACTGTTTAATTTCTGATTCTGATTTGGAAATCGATACTTATTTTGAATGTCTGCTAAAAATAAACTTAGAACTTAAAGAAAGTTTTCCTTATTTTGAAAATGAAGAAGAGGGGCCAGGGATGTAGCTCAGCAGCACAGAGCCTGCCTGGTGAGTGCAAGGTCCTGTGTTCAATTACTGGAATAAAAAAAAAAAAAAAAAAAAAAAAGAAAAGAAAGAAATCTTATTTCAGAAGTCTGTTGTACAAACTTATTTGGAATGCACAAAAGTAGACAAATTCTTGCAAATACTATATATATTGCACAATACTTATTACTTCCTATATGTGTGTGCATGTGTGTAACAACACATATTCAGCTTTTGTCTTTGACTTTTAACCTTCTTTATTGTAAAATAAAACGTATTACACACAAAGTGTATATTGCTCAGTTATTATAAGGTAAATATTATTGGTGACTTTCATACATGTCAAGCAATAGTGTATGGTATATACACTATGACTGCTTTCCTACCTTTCTTTGTGGCTTGATCATCCAAGTGTTTATACCTAGCAGTAAAGTTTAGTTTTTTATGTTTTGTAAATATGGTAAACCTGTAGTTCTCCTCTCCTGCTCTTACTCTTTTCCTTACAGGTTGTCTGTTGAGGGATCTGGCTGTTTAACTTCTAGTTTCTTATTGGCTGGACTTTGGTGACTGCATCCTCACCGTTCAGTTTACTTTGTCCTTCCTTTAGTGGGAAATTAATTTTAACACCACAGTCCAGGTCGCAGGGATGTTCCTTACTCCTGCATGTATTACTATAATAAAGCCTTTTTAGTGGACAGAGCCGAATACACACACACACACATACACACACACACACACACACACACACACATATACACATATACATATATATATATTTATATAAAATACTTCACACACATATATTTCCAATTTGAATTCAGTTTAAAAGGTTTTACTTAATCCTTTCTGTGTTACATTTATATTTCCTTTATTACACACAGGGAATTCTGGTTCTCAGAAACAACAAAGAATGGCAGAAGTAAAACAGACCATAGTTACATATTTGTTTTCTTCACATTGCACATGTAGTAGTATCAATACTGCCACAAACTAGCACTAGACATTCCAGCTCACGAAAAACAATAAAAAACATTTTTTTGTATGCTATTCCAGTTTTCTTCCTTTTTGTCAGGGTGGGGGTGTGTTTGTGTTGTAGAGTGGTGACAACATATATTATGAACACTTACTAGATTTTAGGTAATATTTGGAGGAGGAATAATTTCCTTTTTGTTAGGGTATGATGTTGGATTTGTAACTATGTTTGAAAGCAGTTCCTATCAGACAATTTGTGGGAGAATTGATATCTGGGATTCTCATTAAAATAGAAAGAAAATGAGCAGGATAGAGAACATACGATTGCATATTTTTGGAATGGGATGGGGGAGACTTACTTTTGAAATTAGAGAGCAAAAAGTGGGCTTTTATTATGCTTTTCTGTTTCTATGTAATGAAATATTTATAATAAAAATTTAAAGGTTAATTTTATAAACAAAAGGAAAGGACATGGGGAAGGAGGTAATAAGGGATGTGTGGGAGTAGGAAGCGAGTACAGAATGAATGATTCCTTCCTCATCCTGGTGTTTTACCTTGGTGGCCTGTAATGGACTTTGACTCTGAGAAAATGGGCAGTATGTACGTTAGGTGCTAAGGGAAACCAGTATTTAAGGGATGAGTGGCGGAAGAGGAATCCAAGGTACCCAAAATGGATCACAGTACTAAGATCTGGCAAGTGGAGCCTCTGAACCCTAGCTAGGGAACAACCCAGGGGAAGAAGGGAAGTTTAGGTACCCCTGTCCTACCTACTAAGTGAACAAGTGGGAGACCTCATTGCTCTCAGCATCACCTGAGTTGCTGAGAGTGGGGCATTCCTAGGCCTCGTCACAGGTTGAAGTCTGTAGGGAATGAAGCTGAGGAAGCATCCCTGTGAGTCTGAGGCTAAGGTAAAGACTGAAAAGTGTTGGAACTTCAGCAAGGGATGTTGCAATGAATTGACTTGGTCAGAACATTGTAGACTAAGGAGTGAATGGAGGCTACAGAGGAGCCGGTGTAAAATGACCCTTTTAGAATGTTCTTTGCAAATGAATGAAGAGGACAGGTAGAGGAGGACTCAGAGTTGGGGGAAGTGATGATTATTGAAATTGGTAGTGTTTGATATAACAAGAGAAACTGCCTAAAAATGGGGAGAAGGTGGATGGCTCCTAGAGCAGTATGCTGAGCAGTCGGGTTATGTATGTGCTTAGGTCCCCTGTTGCTAAAGGGGTTATTGTGTGGAAAGAAGTAGATATTGTTGATTTAAAGAAGGTTGGAAATTATAGGAATGATTGGATCTTCTTTTATTTGTCATTTTGAGCAGCAGAAAAAGCAGACAGACGCTAAAGTCTTCTGAGTGCCTCAGCTTGTCAAATTCTTACTGGGCCTCATGGCCCAACCCTGAGGAAGAAAGAAGGAAGGGGTCTGGAATGCTGGGCCGAGGCACCCCCTTTTCCATGTCCTTGTACGTTTCTTGCCTCCTGATAAGAGACAATCTAGAATGTATAGAGCCTTCCAGAGAGGAGTATTGTTCCATTATGGACTCATGCTCCTTGACTTGGAAGGAGATTACATCCTGATATACCCATTGGGAATTGAAATTACTGTAATTTGAAAATGAGTTTAATTCAACTGTCTTAGCATAAGTCACAACTTAGCAGCATGGACTACTGTGATGTGTCAGTTGTTTGACCTGGAGCTTTCAAGGCTGCCTAGATGCTGCAGCTACCTGCACCAGGGGAGAGGATCCTACCACTTATCGCTGGCTTGGGGAGAGATCAGAAGTTGAAAATTCCAAATATGAGTTCTGTTCATTGTGGCTACAACACAGTTTCACTTTTGAAAATTTGAAAACTCTTAAGTTGAGAACTGTCTGTAGTTTGGATCTGTTGTTGAATTTCCAAATTTCCATGGTGATTTTGTAATCACAGTGTTGGAAGGCTGGGTCCAAGAACTGAGGTGTGGACCTTTTTCCTCCTGTTTTCCTGTGCCTTAGGTTTTCGCTTTTAATAAATGGGATTTCTCATTTTCTGACATGTAGGCTTTCTTCTACCTCTGTACTTGGGGCCATCATATGTTTTTAAAATTTCATCTTTCTCCCCATTTAATACAGTGCATTTCACTAGCTTTTAACTTCATTGCTGTGCTTGAGTGAGTAAGTGGCTTTGTTTGGGTAGGGTCTGGTCTCTCTCCTAGCATCCGTCTAGAACCTCTCCCTGCCTCATCGCTCGTCTCCTTGTTTTCTGTTGTGGTTACTTAGATGCTAACCCATTCAGTTTGTGTGCTGACCCTGGTACGTGGCTTCTTTTCTTTCTCATGATCATATTTATACTTTTGATGGATATATTTAAATGAACAGCTGTGCGTTTGTTGAGTCATACCACAATTATCTGATTCTGTTCTAGTTGCTTGACTGGCAAAAGCGTATTTCAAGCTAAATTTTGAGAAAATTCCATTAATCACTTTCTAGTTGGGGGAGGGAAGGGGAGAAAGACCACCAGGGAGAGTCTTTAAAGATTAATTAGTGATTCCATTATTTAGACTAGGTTGATCTGATTGCTATTCAATGTGTCACTTAGAATAACTTTGCAAAGGTGTAAATAACTATAAAAGAGTTAATATCAGCCTTGTAGGCAAACTCTTTGAAATAATTGATGTGCAGATAGTTGCTAGCGCTGGGCTATTTTAATAGCTTGAGTCTTCAAAAGAGTTCCTTTTCTATAAAGACCAGAGTTCTTGATTTACAGTCCTTGAATTCATTGGCTAAATACTTTTTTAAACCTCCTAAAAGATACCATCTAACACAGAAGATGTTAAAATTTTCATCTCTCTCTCCCCTCCATTTGAAAGTACTAATTGCTAGCTGTAACCTCTGATTGAGTCTTGGCTTCTATCAGCCAGATCTATTTTTCTCTTGATACTTCCTCAGGGTTCTTTCTGAAGGTTATTAATAGGCATGGAAGCATGGCTTTCCAAATAGCGTCAATAACTGTTAGAAGACTTCAGGGGAGATAATATGTCAATTTCTGACTTGCAGGAGATGTATTAGAGCTACAGAAACTGTCTTAGAGGTCACTAGGGAGGGCTCTGGTCATATCAGCTGGTGTCTGGAATGAGAAATCCAAGCAGCCCTTTCCAAATGGGATATTGTCCACCAGGGAGCTGTGTGCTATACCCAGAGTCTGCCAGCCATCTTTTTGTTTGGCTGACACCCTTGAAAACTGGAATCCAAGTTACAAATGGTATCTTTTAATTTGTCTCAAATACCCGGTTGCCACTATATTAAATTGAGGTCATAGAGTTCCTGCACCCACGAGTCACTTCCCTGACAGGGTGTGTGATACTTGAACTTCACTTTCGTCTCTTTGCTCAAACCAAGGTACAGCACAGACTAAGAAGTTAAAATTAATGTGTTTAATTGATACCAAGTGTGCCTGGTAGATGCAGGCCTGGGGATGGCACCATGTAGTTCTTTGCCTCATGCAGCTTACATTTTGGTGTGTGAAGGAGGGAGAAGGGGAAATACAGTGAAAATAAAGTAATAAAAAAGCAAATTTCACTCAGTGTTAAGTGTCTTGGATGTGGTAGGGTCATAGAATGCATGGGGCTGGGCGGGACCCATATGAGACAGGAATGGGCTTGAAACTTGATGTGTGGAGTGGTGTGAGATGGAGAATGAATGGGCAGTTCTCATCCCCCTGGGCAGCCCGTTCCCTCCGCTGTAGATTGTTGCAGGTTGATCGTATTAGTCTTAGAATCGGGACAGTTGGGTCAGCTGGTAGGGCCCATGTGTCAAGTAACAAGAGCGATAGAAAGGTCACCCACTAGTTTAAAGGATAAACTTAAAGTTATGCATAGTGAGGAATAAGACAGACAGTGTATGTGGGCTCTAGCAGAGGACCAGTGAAGAAAGTGAGATTTATTTGTATTTTATTTTTTGCAGCATTAGGCATGGGGTCCAGAAGTGCTCCTCCACTGAGCAATCACCCCAGCCCTGTTTTTAAATTTTATTTTGACATAGATGTAGATTAGTTGCCCAGCTTACCTCAAACTTGCCATTCTCCTGCGTCAGCATCCTAAGTACCTGTAAATACGGTGTGCACGACTGAGGCTGGCTAGGATATCAGACTAAATTTAAGTGGGCCGAGTTACAAATCAAAGAGAGTTTTGTAGTAGAGAATAATAGAGCCTTCCTACATTTTTTTAAACATTCCAGTACAATCTGCAAACGGAACAGAGAGGGATCGAGGGCCCTGCGCTGCAGAGGAGAAAGTAACAGAACAGCTGGGAGATGATGGGGTTCAGTTGAAACAAAGCTGGTGAGACATTCCTGTTTGATGGGGGGGGGGTGGAGTCTGACATGAGGGTTCGTTTCCATGCAGTCAAGCATGTTAAAATAACACCTAGTTTTGGAGCACCAATAAGGTATGTAATGGGCGATCAGAATATTGGATTCTCAGAACCTTAGCTCAGTTTTTATTTGTGTATTGGGTAGATATTTGTTCTGTGTGTAACTGAAGTAAATTTATTGCTGATGCTTTGTTTTTACATGGTATCCCTGAGCTAAAACTTTCATTCAGTCGAACCTTATCCTTTGCCCCTCCCTGTTTTTATAGATTATATTGTTTTCTTTCTCATTTCCCCAGGCATATCTTGGGTCCATCTGTTACAGCTAGAATGTTCGTAGTGTAAATCTTTCAGTCAAAACCCTTTCTTTCCTGAAATGATCTGTAATTATTTCCTCTAACCACAGGATGAACTGATCCAGAGGCTGCTTTTCATTTCTGTAGGACTTGTCCAAGGATCTATTTGTATTCATCTATCGCAAGAGATCAAATTACATGCTAATATTCTGAAAGTAACACCCACCAGAAGCCCTCCAGCAGCACTGAAGTCTATATAAAACCATGCCCTGGCAACTCGCACATCGCCAGTTTAGACAGAGTGTGGTGTTAAAAATATTTCACAGGTCATTTGTGAACTGAAGAAGAGACCCTGACTTAACTTATATGGTATGATGGCTTCAGTTTAGCCTTTCTGTGCAGCTATTACTGACAACTCACCCTTCCCAAAGGCCCAGGTACTTTGGAGCAAGCTGCCCTTGGGTTAGTTCTTCACCTATTGAGCTTAAAAGAGAGAACTGTTTTTATATTATCTAATCAGATATGGCTGGTTTTTGTCCTGCATGGAAGTGGTTGTAAGTATGCCTTTAAATTTTTGTGTCTAGAATTTGTTTTACTAGATATAATTTCCCTCAGATATGCCTTATACTCATTTCTGTTTTTACTCTGAGGTATGAGTTACAAGGAAATTGAAGAATTGGAGAGTCGAGTGGGTGAGAGTGAGAAGCCACTTGCACTCTTAAGGAGCTTGTTTTTGTCTTTGACATTAGGATCTGTTTTTCTGGAAGGCTGAGGGAGGTGGGGTGATAGTTGGAGATCAGGGTATATGAAATTAATTTTAAGGTTAGAGAAATGGAAAGAGGGTTTAGTCAAAGGGTGATTAAACTCACCCTCAAATAATCATGAGTGAGATTGTTCCCTATGAGTAAAATCAGGGTTCTTGAAGCTCGGGGTGAATTAAGTCATGGATGATATGTTAAAGATAACAGAACTGGATTGCTGAGCTGTCTGTGGCTGGTCAGTTCAGTGAAGGTTGTATCGAGTGGTGGTCAGTTAAGACCACTGAACTTTGGTCAGGGCTGGGGATGTAGCTCAGTGGCATAAGCACCTGTCTGAACTTTGGTCAGATGGTCTTGGGTTTGACCTTGTGTCCTTGGGTTAGTTACTTCTACCCATCTTAAGATGTTACCTGTAAAACAGGGTTAATATGAATATTCGTTGTACAGTGTTTTAGGAAGAGGTACACAGTGCCAGGCTCAGTAGTAAATGCTGCTGTTAAGGTAATAATAATGTAATGTTGACAGATGACTAAGAGAAATCAGAATTCCTCTTAGTGCTTTTTCCTACTTTGCCTCTGCATTTTATATTAGAAAGAATGATTCTCTTTTTCTTGAGGAAGGTGTAGAACAAACGGCAGAAGAGATACAAAGGAAAGAAAACCTGTCAGGAAATAGTGGAGAGCATCTGTGAGTGTGAGCAGGCAAAGGTTATAGAGGGACTTCAGTGGATGGTGTAAAAGTCATTCAGACCTGGGGGTGAGGGAGTGAGCAACTCTTCCAAGGATTTTTTTTTAGTGCAGAGATTGTTATAAATCAAACTGAGGAGTGTCTCAAGAAAGTGCTTGTTTAATAAATTGGTATTCTATAAATTACATAATGAATGGACAAACTAAAGGAGTTTAGGCTATAAGTCTAGACAAATGAACATTTTATAGAATTTTATGAAAATGTTCTCCTTATTTTCTATATTATGGATAATGAATGTGATGCTGTAAGTATAGGTTGTAGAAATGTGCTTTATTGCTATATATAGTTTACCAATCATGTTGCTTAATGTGGGTTCCAAAGTTGAATGGAGACTTGTATTAGATTATATTCTTTAATTATTCTGTGACTATTATCAAAAGGATTTTTGGGTAGTGTACTGGAGTATCTGTGGCTTTCTCCAGCTATCACATTGTGACGAGCAAAATAAGTGTCAAACATGGTCTCACACTCATACATGTTAGAAACTGAGCTAAACGCTAGCTCTTCTCTGTCTGATCTATAAATGGAGTTTGAACAGTACCATGGGATTTGGTAAGTGGTTTGGCTCTGCCCTGGTGACTGTTTTTAGCAGAGTATCATGGGAATGTTCTGTCTCCCAAGAGTGTAGGTCTGAGATATTACGAGAGATGACACTGATTTAATAAGGGAGCTTTAGATAGGAGATCTCCAGCCCTCTTCTGAATAGCTATTTTCCTTATATCTGAAGAAATAACATTAATTGCCAAGGAGTGAGGATCTTATCCAAGAGTAGTAGGGAGAGTTATATACATTAGAGGCAAAAGTAATACCCTTCACATCATATTTTGCAGTTCCCAATAGTCTATGACTTTTCAGTTAGGGATTTTGACAATTGATAGATGAGCAGTTGTGAGTATATTCTTATTACGTTTATATTCCATTTAAAAATATATAGTATATATATATATATAATATTCCTACATTTAAAATATTCAATGCATTCTTGTTAGAAAAGTTAATCAGATTTCTGAAACTGTAGAACAGTAACATTTTGTCAGCTATTGGGCAAATGCTTAGTCTAAAATATCTGGTACTGTTTGGTGATTTGGTATAGTGGAAGAACGACGCATTTAAGAAATAAGGCAGTTGTTCTCAAAATGTGTCCCAGGAATACCTGGGGTCTGAGACTTTCTTGGGTGTTCTACAAGGTCCCCTTCCTTTCACTGACATGTGCACAGCTGGATTGTCTCTGGGTACTCTAAACAACACAACATGTAAGTGATGGAAAGTAGAATTATATATAAAAATCTGGGTATAGTCTAAGCCAAACATAAGAAATTTACAAAATGGAAAACAATGCCATTTTTCTTCTACATGTTCTTTTTTTAAAAAGCACGATTTTCAAATTTACAAAGTACAGGATTATATTTTATTACTTTAAAAATTCTCAGTTTTGATTTTCAATATAGTATGTATGTATGCATATAGCCCACGTTCACGGATGTGTATCTCTTTAGTAATTCTGAGGAGCAGAAAGAGATCCCAAGACCAGTAAGTTTGGACCATTGGCGTGAGGCACCCACAATGTAATGAGTTATTGCTACTCCTCTTTTCCACATGTAGTCTCCTTCCAACGAATAGCAGTGGAGTTGACAAGTTTACTTTTAAAAACAATATTTTTGTGGGGCTGGGGATATAGCTCAGTGGCATATGCACCTGCCTAGCAAGCTCAAGGTTCAGAGTTCGATTCCCAGTACCAAAAAAATAAAAGCAAAAGAAAAAAAAATAAAAACAATGTTTTCTTTTTAGTATGTTTTAAAATTAGAAATAGATTCTTGGGGTTTACAGTTGATATTTTATCATACTGATGTTTCTTCTAATTAAAATAGGATCAGGAATTTCCAGAATATTCTCTTTTCTGCATTCTGTGTCCTTTTTCTGATTGGGGTATATATATTTTTTAGTACATATTAATTACCCAGAAGAGTAGATTTCATTTGGGCATATTTGCACTGTATGTGCAAATAGCATACTTCGAGGTGTGATTTTTAAGTAGTTGGATTAGTGAGGGATAGGCATTCTAGACCCTGAACAAAGCAGCAGCTACTTTGTAACTGATATTGATTTTTCAATGATTTTTTGGCATATTTAGACTATTTTTAAACAGCGGATTAGCTTGGGGGACTGATGGATAATTCCTTTTTTCTGTGTCTGTGTTTAGGAACCTAAATCATTATGATTCATTTTGCTTGTGTAATCATGGTCTGTATTTTGTGGCATGCCCTTTTGTTGGCTTTGTAAAATGGAAAACATGGTAATGGTGATTGTATTTTAGTTTTTTTCTTTGTTTCATTTTCATGAACGGATTCTTGATTTTGAAGCTTGTTAATTGGCGACATTTGCTATTACCTGAACTGCTCTGTACAAATTAGATGTTTAGAGGTTATGTATTTTTTTACTCTTGCCGTTCCTTTTCAGGTATATGTAGTGGGGAAGATTGATGATTTTTTAACATTTAAAATGTGTTTAGGGAGAATCCTTATTTGACAAGTATTAAATGTGCTCTCAACTTGGCTCTGGCTATGATGAATAAGTTAGATTGTAGATTTTGTTACTACAGAGTTTAACAAGTAGTAAGGTAGACATGTAGAAGGCATACCTAGATACAGATATATAATTATTAGTTATGATAATTTCTGTGAATGAAGATTAACAAAGTGGTAATGTGAAGGGCTGGGGATATAGCTCAGTGGAATAAGCGCTTGCCTAGCAAGCGCAGGGTCCTGAGTTCGATCCCCAGTACCGCAAAAAAAAAAAAAAACAAAGTGGTAATGTGAGAGTGGAAGAAGGTATTTGAGCGTTTTGGCAGCCTTCTAAAAGGAAGTATCATTTAAGTTGAGACTAGAAGGTTGAGTAGCTGTTAGTTGGAAGGAGGGGCCCAGCCACAGGGAGCATCATGTACAAAGGTAGGTCGAGACATAGTAGAAAGTGGGCCAGGTGGAGAAGCAGAAAGAGCAGGGTGGTGGGCGCTTAGGGAAGCAAGGAGGGGATGATGGCGGGGCAAAGGGGCTTCATTACAGTAAGGATAGAGAGGTGAGCTGAGGGCCTGGAATGTCTTATGCCCATTCTGTTCTTTGCCTCCCTTTTTATGTTTCTTGGGTCTTCCTCCCCTTCTTTTTCCCTTTTTCCTCCCCTCCTTTCTGTCTCTCCCACCTAGACATTGAAGCTACCCTAACTTCTCCAGCTTCTTACAGTGCTTCCAGGCCCTCTGAGCCTTGGCCATTCTGTCGTCTTCTCAACTCTGTGGTATGCCTCTGGATACCTGTCCCTGGCGACAAGGCCTCTGTAGAAGCTGAGAAAGTGTGTGTGCCTGTCTTTGCCCTACACCCTCACCATGTTCTTACCCTTTTCCTAATTTCATCTGCTCATACTTCTTGTTCCTGATCTTATTCAGAAGTTACCTCCTAAAGGAGGCACCCCTATCCTCTAGAAGACCTCAAATTGTTTTTTAGCAGTGTTTTTAAACCATTACTGCCTTTGTATTTCAGTTTTTAAATTATACACTTTTTTAGATGGTTATATGATTACAAGAAACAAATCTTAGTTTTACCATAGGAAGGACCATATTTGTATGTCTTTTTATCATATTAAATTTTCCAATATGCAGCACGTGAGCTTTCAGTAGTTTTTGAGTGCATGAATGCATTAATGAATGAAAGACTGGAAATTCAACAATTGTGACTAAGATGAACAATAGTTTATTTCAGTGATTCTCAATGACTTTTTTTTGTCTTTGAGACAAGGTCTTGCTCTGCAGTTCACGCTGGTCTTGAGCTCACTTTGTAGCCCAGGCTAGCCTCGAACTTACAATGATCCTCCTGCCTCAGCCTCCTGAGTGCTGGGATTACAGGTGTGCACCACCATGCCTAGCCTCTCTCAATGACTTTTGATGTCATGCCAATGTCGCTAATATATATGTTGATGTAAAATGTAACATATATATTATAAAACGTGTGTGTTAGTTTTCTGTCACTGTAACAACATAACTTACGAAGAGAGAAGCTCATGGTTTTAGAGGTTTCAGGCTTTGATGGATCCACCTGGACCCATTGCTTTTAAGCGATAAAGGTGGTACTGGGTGGCAGTGGCAGGGAGTGCGCTGCGGAGCCACCTGCTCCCCTTGCAACTAGGTAGGAAGAAAGGAGGAGGGAGAGGAGAGCTGCATAACCCCAAGTGGCCTAAGGACTTCTCACTTCCTGGTAGTGCCCCTGGAGGACCAAGCCTTTAACTTGTGGAGAACATTCACCCAACATCCAAATTATAGCAATATGTAAAACAAAGATTTAAAAAGTAAAACGTGCAATATTTAAGATACTGCTAATGGTGATAGTGTCATATCATCATTAATAAAAATCTCAACACATCCGGGATAATGTTTATTGTATGTGATGGTGGATGCAAGTTTATTTTTCAAATATATAAAAATTTTGAATTTGGGGAGACTGCTTCATATTAGATTGAGAGGAATATTGCTTTTCTTTAGTAAAGTGGTTTAGGGAAGAGGTGATAGGGATAGGGGACGTCAGGGCAACTTTTTTTCTTACTCCTTTTTGAGTGCTTATATTATTAATATAATCAATCTCTAGTTTATTTAATGATTTTAGAGCACTTGGCATTTCGGGAGGGCACATCTCCCAATAACTAGCCAGGATGAGCTATCACCCTACCTCAGTGGCCCTGGAATGGTGGTGCCTGGCTGTACTGTATCAGCACACCATGCCTACTCTGTTACATTTTGTAATTCCCACTCTTTCTCAAAGCTGGCTCTTGTGCTAGATCACCAAAGGAGCTGAGGAGCCTCCAAAGAGAGAGTTCAGTGACTTACTGCTTTATTAGATGAAAGCAGTTTTATAGACGAAGGACGTTAGTAATGTCATACCGTACCGAGGAGCTCCCTTATACGGCCTTGGAATGTGGGGACCATTTGCAGATGAGTAGGCTGTTCGGGGGAGCTGACGTTGTTTCTGGTCGGGAGAGGTTTCACCAAGCCTTAATCTGTTTTCTGCTCCTGTAGCACAGTATAGTGCCATGTTTTTATAGTACTGGAGGCTAGGGAGTGTAAGCGTAGTTCCCGTGTCCCCTCACAGAAAAAGCCCGCCACAGGAAGCATCCGTGTGAACATGAAAATAGTAACAACAAAAACAGCATCAGTGAGAGAAGCCCACTCAAGTTTCCATATGCTTTTAAAAATATAAAAGGAAGGTACATAAAAATCTGCTTTACTCCCTCCTTGCTATTTAGAGATAAACTCAAATGTAATTATGGAAGAAAAAGGAAATAAGTTCAAATGAGAAGTGATAGGATGTGATGGGAGCATGGCAAATAAATAATCGGACCACTGACCCAAAAGTGACCACTTTGAGAAGGTGGCCAGAAGGAGCCCACTGCAGACAAGTTAACAAGGTCTGCCCTTTACTTTGAAGATGTAAGAGTAACGTGCTAACCTAGTTGCCAAAGAACCGTAGCAGTTTTCTTTATTTTACTAGAAAGTTGTGCCAAACCAGCTTCCATCAGATTTCTAATTGTGGGAGTTATTCAAAGAGAAAAGTTTTTAGCTCAAAAAAATTGAGCTTATGCTGTTGTAGTTTGAGGCCAAAACCAACCTGAAATTTCTGTGAATTAGCTTGTTTTCTCAGTGATAGTTCTCTGTACTATAGATTTACATGAGCTCGTATTTTAGAAATATTCCTATCTTAATTGGCTATCCTTTGTTAAATTCAAGATTAATGTGGAACTGCATTGCTTTACCACAGGTGAGGTATAAGTGTTTTTGTTTGCTGGTTTCTTTGTTTTTTCCTTTGTAGATGTAGGTTTCTCTCTCTTGTGCTTTTAAAAGAGAAGGCTCAAACATAGTAATTTGGTTTAAATTATTTGGTCTACTAATCTTTAACATTGTATTAGAATAGAGTATTCATCCTCTCAGGATTTTTAATATAGTGACACTAATTGTGTTCAATAGTGTAAGATAAAATTCAACCTAGAAATTTGGGGCACACTTCGTTTTCAACCTTTAATACCTGTATTCCCTTCCTTTCCTACCAAATTCTAAAGAGGGTAGGTCAGAGAAAGCAGCCTCAGAGAGGCCACCAGCGAGAGGTACATCCTGCTCCTTACATGACTTGTTTAAATCCATAGAGACGTATATTTTTAATATACTAACAAAAAAGTCAGTATCTATTAGGGCAATTTGTATTAAAGGCCTTAAACGGCAGTTTGAAGGTGATAGGTTTAATTTCATTTGCTGTTCTGCAGTTAATTTTTTAGCTTCTATCTCTTCTTCCCCTCCCGCAGTTGTACAATGGTAGATGGAGCGATGCTTCTTTCCGTGCTGATGGTGCTGGCCTTTCCGTCCCCAAGCCTCGGAGGTGAGAGCCTTGTGGTCGTTTGGGTTGGGGCGGTGCACTGTGGCTGGTGGGCATTATAAAGTCAGCTCTTGATTCTGTTATACTTAATGCACCCTTTTTACAGTAAATTTTGGTAATATCCTTCAATTATTTTGCATTTCTGATACACATTATATTCTTTTTATATAACACGTAATTTAAGAAAATTCAATATGATGCCCTATCTGAAATAAATGTAAAAGACAAGTAGAGATGATTCTGTAATTAACAGTAAAGGGATACATGTAAATAAATTTCTGTTTGGTCATTGTTGGGCATGAATGCACTACACGGTGTATTAAGGTGCTGTAGTCCCTCCCCATCTGCAGTTTTACTTGATAGGTTTAGTTACTCATAGTAAACCATGGTTCAGAAATACTTAGTGGGAATTCTAGAAGTAAACAATTCAGAAGTTTTAAATTATTTTTATTGCAGGGTATTATTATAATCTGTTTTGCCTTCAGTTATTGTCATTAATTACTTACTGTGCCTACTTTATAAATTAACCTTGTCATAAGGCATAAAAGGACGTAGTATATTTAGGATGGGCACTATCTGTTTTTTTTTTTTTTTTTT
>PVLD010024921.1:0-24603 GCA_004027595.1 Dinomys branickii
CTGACTAAATTTGCATGTCTGTATATGGGTCCATACATCTACAATTCGAAGATATCAATGGATAAAGCAACAACTACTGTTGAGACCATATCACCTTGTCTATAGATTAGTTGTGATTGTACTATTTTCTATGATAATGGGTGTCTGTTTGTCAATATGTTTTTGTACTTTTATGTTTCTAAAATAAAAAAAAAAACAGTGTGGCCCTGCAAAAAAAATCAAACAAAGATCAATAGAACATATTTGAAAATGCAGATACAACTCTAGACATACTCAGCCTCCTTATCTTTGATAAAGGTGCCAAACATTCACTGGAGGAAAGACAACCTCTTTAATAAATGGTGCTGGAAAAACTGGTTCTACACACACCAGAGATTAAAGTTGGACCCATATCTTTCACCAGACACTAAACTAAATCTAAAATGGATCAAAGATCTAAATATTAAAACAGAAACATTAAATCTACTGAAAGATAGAATAGGTAAAAGTGTTGAAGACATTGGTGTAGGTAAAGCCTTTATGACTGATTACAAGGGAAGTATCACAAAGAATCAACAACTGGGATCATATCTTATTGAAAAGATTTGCATGGAAAAAGAAATCACCAACAGAGTAAAAAGAAATCCACAAATTGGGGAAAAATTTTAGGCAACTGTCCCTCAGACAAAGGAATTCTACCTAGAACATGTAAAGAATTTCAAAACTCGGGCCCTCCAAATTCAAAGACCCAGTCCAAAAATGGGCATCTGAGGTGAATACACACCTCTCAGATGAAGAAATCTAAATGGCAAATGAATATATGAAAAAATGTTCAACATCCTTGGTTACTCCTGAAATGCAAATTAAAACAACAGATTTCATCTCACCCCGGAAAGAATGACTATCATCAAGAAATCAACCAATAACAAATGCTGGAGAGGCTGTGGGGAAAAGGAACCCTACTCCACTGCTGGTGGGAATGTAGATTGGTGAAACCATTGTGGAAATCAATTTGGAGACTCCTCACAAAGCTATGATTGGAAGTTCCATTTAACCCAGTTATTCCCCTTCTGGGCATTTTCCCAGAAGAATTTAAAACATCATGCCACAGCAATATACGTGCATCATATTTGTAGTGGCACAATTTGTTATAGCTAAATCTTGGAAACAACAATGCCCATTAACTGATGAATGGATTAAAAAATTGTGGTCATTTTATACAATGGAGTTTTACTCAGCTATAAAAAAAGATAAACTTGAGGCTTTTGTAGGTAAATAAATGCAACTAGAGACTGCACTCTTAGGTGAAATGAATCAGACCCACATGTGCAAACACCATATTGTCTCCCTGGTGTAGGAACCTGAAAGAATAAGTAAACCTCAAAACATACAATAGATGATAGGAAAGGGAAAGAAATTGCTCAAAGGAAGGAATGACTGGGATGAGGGAAAGAAGCAAAAGGAAAGAAGGAAGGCAAATTATATGTATATATATATGACCAGCTGTGATAACTGTACTGCTGATGTCTGATGGTATATTGAAAACAACAATTAATGCTTGATTATTTTATGTTCTGATCAATTTTGCATGCTTATGTCTGGTAATCTGAGCAACTGATTTGAAGGTAACAATATGCAATGGAATTACCATGGTGAATTCCTACCATCTTGTCTAGTGAAACTCTGTATTATCTCTGATGTTTTATCAAATAATTATTTTCTTATTCTCTTTAATGGTTTGAACAATCTTCCAATCTTACATCTGGTCATCTGAGCAACATAGTTGAGGATAGCTATATGTAATATAACAACCACTTGTTAATTCATATTATTTCGTCTTGAAACCCTGTATCACTTTAAATGTTCTTGCTTTGGTTTGTTTATATCTGTGATGCTGGTATGCTGCTATTATTCTTTTGCTGTTGTTGTGTGTTCCTCACTTACTACTCTCTTTAAAATAGAATTTAGAAAACAACAGCATTCCTATACACAAGCAACAAGTACACTGAAAGAGAAATTAGGAAAACCAAAGCTTTCATCATAGCATCTAAAAAAGTGAAATACTTAGGAGTCAATCTAACAAAGGAAGTAAAAGATCTATACAGTGAAAATTACAGTACTCTGACAAAAGAGATCAAAGAAGATTCCAGAAAATGGAAAAATAGTCCTTGCTCATGGATAGGAAGAACCAACATTGTGAAAATGGTCATATTCCCAAAATTGTTATAGATTCAATGCAATCCCAATAAAATATCTTTAGTATACCTCACTGATCTAGAGTAAGCATTCCTAAAATTCAACTGGAACCAGAAGAGGCCTACAATAGCAAAAGCAATCCTGGGCAACAAAGGAAAGGCAGGAGGCGGCCCCTCTGCCTGCATGGAACTCTGGGCAGGTGAGGCGTGTGCGCACTCCAACCTAGATCTCTGGGCAGGGAGGAGCTCAGCCCACAAAGCAGCATCTGAGCAGCCCGCCTGTGCAGAACCCTAGGTAAGTGAGGTGTGTGTGCGCTCAGCCCTGGATCTCAGGGTCAGGGAGGAGCTCGGCCCACAAAGCAGCATCTAGGCGGCCCCTCTGCCTGCATGGAACTCTGGGCAGGTGAGACCTGTGCGCGCTCTGACCTGGATCTCTGGGCAGGGAGGAGCTGGGCCCACAGAGCAGCACCTAGGTGGCCCCTGTGCCTGTGGGGAACTCTGGGCAGGTGAGGTGTGTGTGCACTCCAACCTGGATCTCTGCTCAGGGAAGAGCTTGGTCCACAAAGCAGCATCTAAACAGCCTTCTGAGCACAACTCTTGGCGGAAAGCTTAAGGGACATTTTCCTGAAGAGAGGGAGCCATTGGAGCTGCCTTTGCAATGGACCTTTGGCTGGTGAGCTGCCTGGGTAATTTGTAGCTCAATACTTTTCATCTGATAACCAAAATGACAAGACAGAAGGGCAAAATGCAGTCTCAGAACTCAACCCCATGCAGAACAAGTCCTGCACGCAACGATATAGGAGAACTAGGAAGCCACATACCTGCAATTTCTGAAACGATCACATCCAAAGTAAAGAAAAAACTCCATCAGGCCATACAAGAGATTAAAGAAGAACTAATCTTTCAGGCAGAAAATGAAGTGAAAACAGTAATGGAAGAAGTGCTCCACACATAGAGAGAAGAAACAGACAAAAGAATAGAAGAATATGGGAAACAAATGGAAACGTTACATGAGCAATTTAAGAAGGAATTACAACAAATGAAACAGGCCCAAAGAGATTGCCAGGAAATGGAAATGTCCGCTGAAAGCTTGCAAAACCGCTTCAATGAAGCCAAAGATAGAATTTCAGATCTTGAAGAGAGCACGGCAGCTAGTGAGCGTGAAAGGAAGGATCTCATAAAGTCATCATGGATACAGGAAAAATCAATCCAACAGCTACAAGATGAGGCAAAAAGAAATAATATCCGAGGAATAGGAGTCAGTGAAACAGCAGGAGACAACACAAGTGACATAAAAAGGAATATTTGCTGAAATAATAGCAGAAAATTTCCCAAGCACGGTAAAAGATACTGAAGTGCAGTTAAACGAAGCATATAGAACCCCAACAAGCCATAACCCAAATAAAGCCACACCCAGACATATAATAGTCAAGATCCCAGGCATACAGCAAAAGAACACAATACTAAAAGCTGCTAGAGAAAAGAAACACATCACCTATAAAGGAAAGCCCATGAGAATCACAGCAGGCTTCTCAACAGAAACCATGAAATCAAAAAGAGCTTGGAGCAAGGTATTACAGATTCTGAGACAAAACAGTTTCCAACCCAGACTGATGTGTCCTGCAAAACTATCCTTAAATTCAATGGAAAAATAAAATATTTCCATGAAAAGAACAACTGAAGAACTTCATGAGTACCAAACCAGCATTGCAAAAAGCACTAAAAGATATACAGGACAGAGAAAAAAGTGACCACAATCTCAAGAACTACAATAGAAAGGAACCCTCAAACAGAACAAGCAAGTAAACAGAGAGCAAAAGTAGGACAACAACAACAAGTAAATAGCATGACAAGAATAAGCCAACCTATAACTGTTACAACCATTAATGTAAATGGCGTCAATTCACCAGTCAAAAGAAACAGATTGGCAGAACGGATTAAGAAACATAATTCAATGATATGCTGTATACAGGAAACACATTTTACTCAAAGGAAATCCACAGGCTGAAAGTTAAAGGATGGAAAACAATTCTCCATGCAACAGGTTCCCAGAAAAAAGCAGGGATAGCTATTATGTGTGCAGACAATGTGAACTTCAAACCAAAAACAATCAAAAGAGATAAAGGAGGCCACTACATACTAGCTAGGGGAAAGCTGCAAGAGGAAGGGATAACAATCCTAAACATTTATGCACCAAACAATGGAGCATGAAACTTTACAAGTGAAATCTTAACAGACGTGAAAAATCAAATAATTAATAACACTATTGTAATAGGGGACCTAAACACCCCTCTGATGCAAAGAGATAGGTCAACTGGACAGAAACTCAGCAAAGAAATAGCACACTTGAAATAAAGGTGTGAACAAATGGACTTAGTAGATGTATACAGAGTGTTCCACCCCACAACATCAGAATACACATTTTTCTCAGCTGCACATGGGTCTTTCTCTAAAATTCACCACATTCTAGCCCATAGAGCGTATCTACCTAAATGCAAGAGAACTCAAATTATTCCATGCATATTATCTGACCACAGTGCAATGAAATTGGAAATTAATGACAAAGAGAACTCCAAAAACCGCATAAACGCTTGGAAATGAGACAACAACCTCCTGAATAACCAGTGAGTCACATAAGAAGTCAAAGAAGAAATTTAAAAATACCTACAAACAAATGAAAATGCAAATACAACCTACCGGAATCTGTGGGATACAATGAAAGCAGTCCTCAGAGGGAAATTTATAACGATGAACTCATATATAAATAAAACAGAAAGAGAGCAAATAAATAGCCTAATGCCACACCTCAAACTTTTAGAAAAAGAGCAACAACAAAAAAAAAAAAAAAAAGAGCAACAAGCCAAACCAAAAGCCCAAAGAAGGGAGGAGATTATAAAACTCGGGGCAGAAATTAATGTAATTGACACAAAGAAAACTGTACAAAAAATAAGTGAATCAAAGAGTTCGTTTTTCAAAAGAATAAATGAAATTGATAAACCCCTAGCCAACCTTATCAAAAAAAGAAAGGAAAGAATTCAAATTCATGCAATAAGGAATGAAAAGGATGAAATCACTACAGATCCCACACAAATTCAAAAGATTACTAATATCTACTTGGAAAATCTTTACTCCCATAAGACAGAAAATTCAGAAGAAATGGAGAGATTCTTAGAAATGTACAAATTACCAAAAGTGAATCAGGAAGATTCAAAAATCCTGAACAACACAATATCAATTAATGAGATTGAAAATGTCATTAAAAACTTACCAACAAAGAAAAACCCAGGCCCTGATGGATTCACAGCAGAATACTATAAAACATTCAGAGAACATTTAATGCCAACACTCCTCAAACTCTTCAATGAAATTGAAAAGGAAGCAACTCTCCCTAACTCATTTCTGGAGGCAAGCATTATACTGATACCAAAACCAGAGAAGGACCCACCCAAGAAAGAGAACTATAGGCCAATCTCTCTAATGAACATAGATGCAAAGATACTCACCAAAATACAAGCAAATAGAATGTAGCGAATCATAAGGAAAATTATACACCATCACGAGGTTGGATTTATTACAGGAATGCAGGGATGGTTCAATATTCACAAATCAATTAATGTAATACATCATATCAATACAGCGAAAGACAAAAACCACATGATCATCTCAATAGATGCAGAAAAAGCTTTCGATAAAGTTCAACATGCATTCATGTTAAAAACCCTGGGAAAAATTGGAATAGACGGCCTCTACCTCAATCTGATCAAAGCCATCTATGACAAACCAACAGCCAACATCATACTAAATGGACACAAGCTGAAAACTTTCACTTTAAATTCAGGAACAAAACAAGGATGTCCATTGTCACCACTCCTATTCAACATAGTTCTGGAAGCATTAGCCAGAGCAATCAGACAAGAGAGAGAAATAAAAGGAATAACGATAGGAAAGCAAGAAGTTAAATTATCGCTATTTGCACATGACACGATACTATACATGGAGGACCCCAAAAACTCCACAAGAAAACTCCTTGAATTAATGGACAAATTCAGTAGAGTAGCTGGATACAAAGTCAACACCCAAAAATCAATAGCATTCCTATACACGAACAACAAACAGGCTGAGAGAGAAATTGAGGAAACCATACCTTTTACAATAGCATCCAAGAAATGAAAATATTTAGAAATCAATCTAATAAAGAATGTAAAAGATTTATTCAATGAAAATGACAGTACTCTGAAAAAAGAGATTGAAGAGGATTTCAATAAATGGAAAAACATTCCCTGCTCATGGTTAGGAAGAACCAACATTGTGAAAATGGCCATACTACCAAAATTGTTGTACAGATTCAATGCAATTCCCATTAATCTACCATTAGCATACCCCACAGATCTAGACAAAACATGCCTTAAATTCATCTGGAACCAGAAGAGACCCAGAACAGCAAAAGCAATCCTGGGCAATAAGGACAAGTCAGGTGGAATCACAATCCCTGACCTGAAATTATACTACAAAGCAACTGTAATAAAATCAACCTGGCACTGGCTAAAAAACAGACCTGAGGATCAGTGCAACAGACTGGAAGATGCAACCACAACAAAAAACCCACTCAGCTACCTAATATTTGACAAAGGGGTCAAACAAACCCACTGGAAAAAAGAAAGCCTGTTTAATAAATGGTGCTGGAAAAACTGGCTTGCCTCTTGCCGAAAACTGAAAATAGACCCCAGTCTATCACCATGCACCAAACTCAGGTCAAAATGGATCACAGATCTCAACATTAAAACAGAAACTCTAAATCTATTGGAAAAGAAAGTAGGTAAAAATCTTGAAGACAGGAGTAGGCAGAGAGTTCATGAACAAAAATGAAACTGCAAGGGAAACACTTCAAAGAATCAATAACTGGGACCTCATCCTACTGAAAAGTTTTGGCACATCTAAAGAAATCACCAGCAATGTAAAAAGAAAACCCACAAATTCGGAAAAAAATCCTAGCTGGCTGTCCCTCAGACAAAGGTCTATCTAGAACATACAAAGAATTAAAAAACATGTACCTGTCTAAATTCAAAGACCCAATCCAGAAATGGGCATCTGAGATGAATACACACTTCTCACATAAAGAAATATAAATGGCAAATAAATATATGCGAAAATGTTCCACATCTTTAGTCATTCGAGAAATGCAAATAAAAACAACACTGAGATTCCATCTCACCCCAGTAAGACTGGCCAGTATCAAAACATCATCCAATAACAAATGCTGGCGAGGCTGTGGAGAAATAGGGACACTATTACACTCCTGGTGGGAATGCAGACTTGTGCAACCACTGTGGAGAGCAGTTTGGAGATTCCTCAGCAAACGAGGTCTAGAGGTTCCATTCAAACCAGCTATTCCCCTTCTGGGTGTTTTCCCAGAAGATCTGAGAGCATCATGTCACTCTGATATATGTACACCCATGTTTATAGCAGCGCAATTTGTAATAGCTAAATTGTGGAAGCAACCCAAATGTCCATCCACAGAGGACTGGATTAAAAACTGGCATTTTTATATAGTGGAATATTACTCAGCTATAAAGAGGGACAGATTTGGGGCCTTTGTAGGCAAACGGTCACAATTAGACACCATACTCATAACTGAAATAAATCAGAGGTACATGTGCAAGCACTGTATTGTATCACTCGTGTAAGAACCCGAGGGTGGGAATATAAACTAAGAGACACGAAGAAAATCTCTTCAAAAGTAAAGAACAGATGGGATGAGGGAAAGGAGAAAAGAAAGAGGCAAAAATGTATGTATGTATGTACATATATACATATGTGCAGGATGGCTAACATGGTTCTACTATTGTCTTATGTCACTTAATGGTAAGGAATAGTTGATGACTGGTTGTTTGATCAATCATGTATGTCTGTATGTGTTTTCCTGAGCATACACTTTGAAGTTATCAATATGCAGTGCAACAACTATTGTTGGTTTCCTGTTGCTTTGTCTATAATTCAATTTTGATTATACTGTTCCAGTGCTACTTTGTGTCTCTTTGTTAATGCTTTCCTCTTTCTTGTTGATGTAGTTCTTTTTCTCTCACACTTTAAAAAAAATATGTAAGAAAATGAAAAAGGAAAGGATAATTATCTATGTATGTTTGTAAGTATGCATGTATATGCAACATATCTAACTTAGTTGTACTACTGACTTAGGTCACTTTATTGTAAGGAATAGTTGATGATTATTTGTTTGATCAATTTTGCATGTCTATATCTGTCTTCCTGAGTATACACTTCAAAGTTATCAATATGTAATGCAACCACCATTGTTGATTCCCGGTCACCTTGTCTGTAACTCTGTTTTGAATGTACTATTCTTATGATACTTTGTGTCTGTTCATTAATATGTTTTTGTTCTTTTACTTTTAAAATAAAAGTGAAAAAAGAAGACATGGAAATAATAGAGGAGCACAGAAAATTAATGGACACCTTGAATGAACAGTACAGGAAACAACTGGAATGCATAAAGCAGATTCAAACAGATATCAAGAAAATTAAAACCTCCATTAAGAGCTGGCAAAACTGTTTAAATGAAGCTGATGATAGCCTTTCAGACCTTGAAGACATCATTGCTGTGAATGACTATGAAAGGAAGGATTTTTTTTTAAATAACAAGAAACCAAGAAATTACAATTCAACAGGTGCAAGAAGAAGCAAAGAAAAGCCATGTAAGATTGATAGGTACCAATGAAACAGCATGTATCAGCACAAATGATATAAAAAAACTATTTGTGGAAGTAATCACAGAAAATTTCCCAAGCATGGAAAAAGAAGCAGACATCTGGGTAAGTGAAGCATATAGAATTCCAACTAGCCATAACCAAAATAAATCTACACCCAGACATATAGTGATCAAGATCCCAGAAATTCAACAAAAGAACAGATTATTAAAAGCTGTGAGAGAAAAGAAACAGATCACCTATAAAGGAAAGCCCATCAGAATCACAGCAGATTTCTCAGCACAAACCATCAATTCAAGAGCTTGGAGTGAAATATTGCAGGTCCTGAAAGAAAACAACTTCCAACCCAGACTGATGTATCCTGCAAAACTATCCCTCAAAATTAATGGAGAAATAAAATATTTCCACAATAAAGATCAACTGAAGAACTTCAGGAGTGCCAAACCAACCCTACAAAGAGTTCACAGGAAATACTTCACCAAATCAACAACTGGGATCTGATCTTATTGAAAAGTTCTTCCACATCAAAAGAAATCACCAACAGAGTGAAGAGAAAACCCACAAATTGGGAAAAGATATTATCTAACTGCCCCTAAGACAAAGGACTCCTATCTACAACATATAAAGAATTAAATATTCTTTATATCAGGCCCCCAAAATTCAAAGACCCAATCCAAAACTGGACATCTGAGATGAACACACACTTCTGAGATGAAGAAATACTAATGGTGAGCAAATATATGAAAAAAATGTTCAACATCATTAGTCATTCCAGAGATGCAAATTAAAACAACACAGATTTCATCTCAGCCCACAAAGAATGGCTATCATTAAGAAATCAACTAATAAAAAATGCTGGAAAAGCTGTGGGGAAAAAGGAACACTTCCCCACTGCTGGTGGGAGTGTTGATTGGTAAAACCACTGTGTAAATCAGTCTGGAGATTCCTCACAAAACTAGGATTGGAAGTCCCACTTAACCCAGCTCTTCCCCTTCTGGGTATTTTTCCAGAAGAATTAAAAACATCATACGACAGCAATATATGTGCACCCATGTTTATAGCAATGCAATTTGTCATAGCTAAATCTTGGAAACAACCCAAATGCCCATCACCCGAGGAATGGATAAAAAAGATGTGGTATTTCTATACAATGGAGTATTAGTCAGCTATAAATAAGATACTCTTGAGGCTTTTATAGTTAAATGGATGCAACTAGAGATCATACTCATAAGTGAAATTAATCAGACTCACATGTGTAAGCATCACATTGGCTCCCTGGTGTAAAAATATGAAAGAGTAAATACCCAAAATGTACAATAGATAATAAAAAAGGAAAGAAATTGCTCAAAGGAAGGAACAACTGGGATAAGGGAAAGAAGAAAAAGTACTAAGGCAAGTTTTATATATATACGGATGGTATAACTATACTGTTGTTTGTTGATGGTTTGTTCAGAACGTTTAATGTTTAAAAGATTGTTTCCCTACTATTCTGACCAATTTTGCATGCTTGTATCTGGTAATCTCAGCAACTTACGTGATAACAACCATTTGCAGTATAACAACCAATGGTGAATTCCTACAATCCTGCCTAGTGCCACTACGTATTGTCTCTAATGTTCTTTTAAATTACTATTTTCTTATTCTCTTTAATGATTTCATCAATCTTTGATCCTTACATCTGGTAATCTGAGTAACTTCATTGATGATAACAATATGTAATATAACAGTTATTGTTAATCCCTATCATTTGGTTTGAAACCCTGTATTATTCCCAATGTCCTTGCTTTGTGTTGCTTGTAGTCTTCTTTTGTCCTTTTTATTTTCATACTATTTTCTTTAAAATAAAAAAGAGATAACAATGGTAAATATACATGCACCAAATACAGCAGCACCCAAATATATAAGACAATTAATAAACATGAAAGATCAAATAAGCAATAACGCAATTGTAAAAGGAGACTTCAATACCCCATTGTCACAAAGAGATAGATGAACTAGACAAAAAAATCAGCAAAGAAATAACAGAACTGAACCAAACCTGTGAACAAATGGTCTTAGTAGACACCTACAGAGTGTTCCATCCCACATTATCAGAATACACATTCTTCTCAGCTCCACATCGGGCGTTCATTAGAATAGGTGACATACTAGCTCATAGAACATGCTTAACTAAATGCAAAAGAATTGAAATCATCCCATGAATATCATCTAACCATAGTGCAATGAAATTGGAAATTAATGACAAAAGGAACCACAACAACTCCATAAACATATGGAAATTAAATAACAACGTATTACATAACCAATGAGTCACAGAAGAAATTAAAGAAATTTAATATTAAAAAAGAAGAAATTAAACAATACCTACAAACAAACAAAAATGTATATACAACTTATAAGAATTCTTGGGATGTACTGAAAGCAGTCCAAAGCCAGAAGTTTATTGCAGTGAACTCACACATCAGGAAAATAGAATGGTAACAAATAAATAGCCTAATGTTACACCTCAAACTTTTAGAAAAAGAAGAACAAGTCAAGCCCAAAGCCCAAAGAAGGGAGGAAATTATAAAGATCAGGGCAGAAATTAATGCAATTGAGACTAAGAAAACAATACATAGAATTAATGCATCAAAGAGTTGTTTCTTTGAAATAATAAATAAAATTGATAAACTCCTAGCCAACCTTACCAAAAAAGGAAAGAAAAAACTCAAGTTCATGCAAGAAGGAATGAAAAGGGTGAAATCACTACAGATCATATAGAAATTCAGAAGATCATCAATACATACTTCAAAAATCTTCACTCCCATAGGATGGAAAACACAGAAGAAATAAACAGATTTCTAGATATTTATGAACTACCCAAGTTGAATTAAGAAGACATAAAAATTCTGAAAAACCCAATATCAACTGTTGAAATTGAAAGTAAAATTAAAAACCAACCAACAAATAAAACTCCACGTCGTGATGGATTCACAGCTGAATTCTACAAGAAATTCAGAGAAGATTTAATGCCAACACTACCCAAACTCTTCAGTGAAATTGAAAAGGAAGAAACTAGCCCTAAATCATTTGTAGAGGGAAGTATGATACTGATACCAATATAAAAGAAAGACCCAACCAAAAAGAGAACTATAGGCCAACCTCCCTAATGAACATAGATGCACAGATACTCTATAAAATACTAGCAAACAGAATGCAGCAAATCAAGAAGGTAATACACCATAACCAAGTAGGATTCATCCCAGGGATTTAGGGATGGTTCAAGGTATGCAAATCAATTAATGTAATACACCATATCAACAGAGCGAAACACAGAAATCACATGATCATCTCAATAGATGCAAAAAAAGGTTTTCACAAAGTTCAACGCCCATTCATGATTAGAGAGAGAGAGAGAGAGAGAGAGAGAGAGAGAAAGAGAGAGAGAGAAATAGGAATAGATGGTCTTTACCTCAATCTGGTCAAAGCCATCTATGACAAATAGTAAACATCACACTAAATGGAAAAAAATTGAAAACTTCACTTTAAAATCAGGAACAAGGTAAGAATCCCCAATGTCACCACTCTTATTAAATATAGTTCCGGAAACATTAGCCAAAGAAACTAGAAAGAGAGAGAAATAAAAGGAAGAAGGATAGGAAAGGAAGAAGTGAAACTATCATTATTTGAAGATGACATGATACTCTGCATAGAAAATCCAAAACTCCACCAAAAGTCTTATAGATGTAATAATCAAATTCAGTAGCACAGCTGGATACAAAGTCAGCACTCAAAAATCAACAGCATTCTAAATGGGCATCTGAGATGAATACACACTTCTCAGATAAAGAAATACAAATGGCAAATAAATATATGAGAAAATGTTCCACATCTTTAGTCATTCGAGAAATGCAAATAAAAACAACATTGAGATTTCATCTCACCTCAGTAAGATTGGCCAGCATCAAGAAATCATCCAATAACAAATGCTGACAAGGCTGTGGAGAAATAGGAACTCTGCTGCACTGCTGGTGGGAATGCAGACTGGTGAAACCACTGTGGAGATCGGTTTGGAGATTCCTCAGCAAACTAGGTCTGGAGGTCCCACTCAACCCAGCTATCCCCCTTTTGGGGATTTTCCCAGAAGATCTGAAAACAGCATATCACTGTGATATATGTGCACCCATGTTTATAGCAGCACAATTTGTAATAGCTAAATCATGGAAACAACCCAAATGTCCATCCACAGAGGACTGGATTAAAAAAACTGTGGCATTTTTACACAATGGAATATTATTCAGCTGTAAAGAAAGACAACCTAGGGGCTTTTATAGGCAAATGGTCACAATTAGAGACAGTACTCATAAGTGAGGTAAACCAGATGTGCATGTGCAAGCAGCGTATAGTATCATTAGTGTAGGAACCTGGAGGTGAGAATAGAGATCAGGAGGTATGAAGGGAGACTGCTCAAGGGTAGAGAGCAATCAGGATGAAAGGAAGGAGAGGAGGGAGAGGGGGATAGCTGAGTAGGTATGTATGTGTGTGCTGACATGGTTGCACTGTTGTCTCATGTCATATTGATGTGGGAAACAATTGGTGATTAGTTGTTTGATCAACCTTGCATGTCTATTTGTATTGTCTGGAGTATTCACTTTGAAGCTACCAACGTGTAATACAACAACCATTGTTGATCCCCTGCCACCTGTAGTTCAGTTTTTGTACTGTTCTTGTGCCACTGTGTGTATGTTTGTTAGTGTTTTTGTTCTTTTACTTTTATTTTTTTTTCATTTTATTTTAAAGACAAAAGAATGGAGACATATGAACCAGAATAAGCCATAAACAATACAGAAAATACAAAATTATACAGAATATAGTAGGGAATTAGCACTGGATGTTGTATTACATAATATTATCTTCACATTAGTTAACACATAAACATTAAAGGAAATACCAAATTATAGAGAAGATAGTAGGGAATTTGCACTGGATGCTGTATAATATAAAGTTATCTTCACTTCTGTTAATATGAAAACAATTGAGGAAATACAAAATTATAGAGAACATAGAAGGGAATTAGCTCTGGATGCTGTCCTACATAATGTTACCTTCACATTTGTTACTCAGTTACACAGATGATGGCCCATTTGATCATTCAATTTTTCTCCTCCCTCATCTCCATTGCCCTACCACTCAATCAGTCATCTTCCCTGTGATAATAACTGTACTCCTGGGATTATCTATACCCCTGGACTCTCACCTCGGGAAAAGACATAGCTGCCTCAGACCATACTATAACATACATGGGTGTACACAAACTGCCATGGTCGGAGGTGGAAAAGCCTGTATGCTCACAGCGGACCTTCGGGCTCCGCCCCGTCACTGTGCTATGGGTGGGGGCGGGTCCAGTCTGTGAGGCGCCCTCAGCAGGGCCCAGTGCGGAGCAGCCGCGGGGCCCACTGCAGAGCAGCCGCGGGGCCCACTGCGGAGCAGCCGCAGTGTTCTTTTACTTTTAAAATTTAAAAAAAATCAATAGCCTTCTTGTACACAAACAACAAACCCACTCACAGCTTTCATAATAGCATGTAAAAACTGAAACACATAGGAATCAATATAACAAAGAAAGTAAAAGATCTATACAGTGAAAATCACTGTTATTATCACAGGGAAAATGACTGACAAAAGAGATCAAAGAGGATTTCAGAAAATGGAAGGATGTTCCTTGCTCATGGATAGGAAGAACCAACATTGTGAAAATGGCCATACTCCCAAAATTGTTGTACACATTCAATGCAATTCCAATTAAAATACCATTAATATATCTCACAGATCTAGAGAAAACATTCCTAAAGTTCACCTGGAACCAGAAGAGGCCTAGAATGGCAAAAGCAATCCTGGGCAACAAAAGAAAGGCCGTAGTGTCACAATCCCTGACTTGAAATTATACTACAAAGCTACTGTGATAAAATCAGCATGGTACTGGCAAAAAACAGACTTGCAGATCAATGGTACAGATTAGAAGGTGCGCACACAAATACAAATACACGTAGCCACCTTGTCTTTGACAAAGAGGCCAGACATGTCCACTGGTAGAAAGATAGCCTCTTTAAATAAACCAAAAAGTACAGTTATTATCAGAGGAAAGACGACTCATTCAGTGGTAGAATAACAGAGATGAGGGTGGAAAAAACTGATTAATCAAACGAGACTTCATATGTATAACTCAGTAACAAATGTGAAGTTAACGTTATGTAACACAGCATGCAGAGCTAATTCCCTACTATCTTCTCTATTATTTTGTATTTCCTGTATTGTTTATGTGTTATTCTGGTTTATATGTCTCCATTCTTGTCTTTAAAATAAAAAAATAAAAATAAAAAAGAAAGATAGCCTCTTTAATAAATGATGCTGGAAAAACTGGCTTTCCACATGCTGAAGACTGAAACTAGACCCATGTCTATCACCATGCACTAAAGTAAAGTCAAAATGAATCAAAGATTTAAATATTAAAACAGAAATACTAAATCTACCAGAAGAGAAAGTAGGAAAAATCTTGAGGACATAGGGGTAGGCATTGAGTTCATGAACAAAAACCAAACTACATGGGAAATACTTCCAAGAATCAACGACTGGGATCTCATCTTATTGAAAACCTTTTGCACATCAAAAGAAATCACTAACAGAGTAAAAAGAACACCCAAGAATTGGGAAAAAAGTTTGGGCAACTGCTGCTCAGACAAAGGACTTTTATCTGGAACATATAAAGAAATTTTAAAAATCAGGGCCCCAAAATTCAATGACCCAATGCAAAAATGGGCATCTGAGATGAATATACACTTCTCAGATGAAGAAATAAAAATGGCAAATAAATATATGAAAAAATGTTCAACATTCTTGGTCATTCAATAAATGCAAATTAAAATAACACTCAGATTCCATCTCACCCCAGAAAGAATGGCTGTCATCAAGAAATCAAACAACAACAAATGCTGGAGAGGCTGTGAGGAAAAACGAATCCTTCTCCACTGCTGGTAGGAATGTAGATTGATGAAACCACTGTGGAAATTATTGTGGAGATTCCTCAAAAAAGTTTGAGTAGAAGTTCCACTTAACCCAGCTCTTCTCCTTGTGGGTTTTTTCTCAGAAGAATGAAAAACATCATACTCCAGTGATATAGGTGCACCCATGTTCATAGCAGCACACTTTGTCATAGCTAAATCTTGGAAACACCCCAAATGCCCATCAACGGAGGAATGGATTAAAAACATATGGCATTTTTATACAATGGAGTATTATTCAGCTATAAAAAAGATAAACTCAAGGCTTTTATAAGTAAATGGATGCAACTACAGACCATATTCATAAGTGAAATAAATCAGACCCACATGCATAAATATCATATTGTCTCCCTAGTGTAAGAATCTGAAAAAGTAAATAAAACTTAAAACATACAATAGATATCATGAAAGGGAAAGAAATTTCTCAAAGGAAGGAACAACTGGGATGAAGAAAAGGAGAAAAAGAAAGAAAGAAGGAAGGAAGGAAAAATTATATATATGTAGAAGGATAGCTGGGATAAGTGTACTGCTGAGGTCTAATGGCTTATTGAAAGGTACAGTTAGTGCTTAATTTTTTACCAATTTTACATGCTTATAGCTGGTAATCTGACCAACTACTTTGAAAACAACATACAGTGTAACAACCATTGGTGAATTCCTACCATCTTTCCTAGTGAAACTCCTTATTGTTTCTAATGATGTTTTTATTTTATTTTTATTCTCTTTAATGATTTAATCAACCTTGCATTCTTACATCTGGTAATTGGAGCAACTTCCTTGAAGGTAACAATATATAATATAACAACCACTGTTAATCCCTATCACTTTGTTCTGAAACCCGGACTCGTTTTTATTGTTTTTTGCTTTGTTCTGTTTTTGTCTATGTTGTTGGTGGTTGTTGAAAACAACAACCACAAAGAGGCTAGAAAACATACACACTCACATAAAATAAGATCAGACAATCAAAGAGGGGAAAAGAACAAAAGATAAGAAGAAAACTACCACAACAATAACAAAAAACAAATGAGAGAGAGACAGAGCAAGAGAGAGTCCACTTCCAGGTTTGTGTGTGCTGTCGCTGGTAAACAATGTGTGAAGACATGCAATGGTGTATGTCTTGGTTACTTTTTTCTTGTTGCTGAGACAAAATACCAAACACCTAAAATGAAGGAAGGAAAGGTTTATTTAGCTTACAGTTTGTGGAGGTTTCAGTCCATACTTGGCTGTTTCTGAGGCAGAGGGCAAACTGTTCAGGGCAGCAGAGCACAGCAAAAACAACCAGAGCAAAAGGGAGGAATGGCTGCAGGCAGCCTCCTTTTCTCCCCTACATTGTAAAAAACAGCCTACCCCCACCCAGGGGGCATGTAGCTCTCACACAATCTCCATGCCTTCCTTTTCCGCAGGCTCAGGATGTATACAAAGTAAGCACTCTGGCTTCCTGTTTAATCACTCAGTTAAACCTCCAGATTCCCCAAGTTGACACAATGTATCAACCATAATATTTCACCTCTTGTCAACTTGGGAATCAGACACATTTCCTTAAACCAGTTTCCAGATACAAAGACATGCTTATATTAGAACTATAACATTTTGCCCCCATACAAATGAAAATTAAACACTTCCAACATTTAAAGGCACAAAATACACATTACCATTCCAAAAGGCACAAACAGGGTAATATAGAGCATTAGGACCAAAGCAAGTCCAAAATCCAGCAGGGCTAACATTGTGTCCTATAATTCCACATCCAACATCTGAAGCAACATGTTTTACATTGCAAGCTCCAAAGGGCTTGCATGAGTCCACCCCTATGGCACTTCTGGTGGTTACAGCTCCCACGGCTTCTCTCTTAGGCTTACTTTACTGCCTCTTTGCAGCTTTCCTTAAATGATCCACCGTCCTGTCTTTTCTAAACTTCTGAGGTCTCCAGGGCATCTTTTGCTTCACTCTCACAGCCTCACATATTGCCCTCTCTGGGGCACACTGCCTGGCTTCCCAGGCACTCTGAAATCTGGGTGGAAGCCTCTTTAACCTCAGAACTCTTGCATTTTCCTTGCACCTAAAGCCAGGGCCACGTGGATGATGCCAAGGTCTGCTGCCACCTGGAGCAGTAGCCAAACTTTCCTCTCTCTTGGCCATAGGGGTCGAGTGCCTGGATCGCTGGGCACACTGAATCCAATGCTGAGGAGCAAATTCTCCATCCCGCCTCCATTCTGGAACCTGGTGTGGCCGCCGCTGCCATTCTGGAACATGGCACTCTTTGGCTTCCTTCTCAACGCAAGATCTTTCACCTTTGCAGTTTTGAGGCTACAAAGGGTGGAGACTTGGTGCTTATGATGCCCTCAGGCCATCTATTCCATTCTCTTGTTCCTTCTCAGCAATAGAGATCTCCTCAGCCTTATCTTTCCAGTCCACAGCTTTACTAGAGTTTCCTTTCTGGCCAAATGCACAACATTTTAAATCATCCTGCTGGGCTCTTTGCTCTTGATTCTCAGTATAGATCTGGCTAAAAGCTACCAACAATAGCCATGCCACTGCCCCAATATTCAACTGCCTTGAAATTTCTTTTGCCAGATTAATCAGTCTGCTGACGCCTTTAATCGCAGTCTTAGGCAAAGTCTCTGGACACGAGCAAAATATGGACAAACTTTCTGCCAAGCCATAACATACATCATCTGGAGCCCAACAACCAGTGCAGTCCTTCCCAACAGAAACCTCCTGAACCTAGTCTTTAATGGCAGGATTTCTATCAGCCTTCTGGTCTTCCAAGCTCTGACTAGAATCTCCCAGACAAAACAGCCGAAGGCGTTCCAGTGCATCTCTTTCAGGAGACATCTCTGAACCATTCCAAACTCTTCCCACAAGCCATTTCCAAAGGCTTCTGAACCACATGGTCAGGTATAGTAACAGCAATGACCCCACTCCACTGGTACCAAATTCTGTCTTGGTTACTTTTTTCTTGTTGCTGAGACAAAATACCAAACACCTAAAATGAAGGAAGGAAAAGTTTATTTAGCTTACAGTTTGTGGAGGTTTCAGTACATACTTGGCTATTTCTGAGGCAGAGGGCAAACTGTTCAGGGCAGCAGAGCACAGCAAAAACAACCAGAGCAAAAGGGAGGAAAGGCTGCAAGCAGCCTCCTTTTCTCCCCTACATTGTAAAAAACAGCCTACCCTCACCCAGGGCGCATGTAACTCTCACACAATCTCCATGCCTTCCTTTTCCGCAGGCTCAGGATGTATACAAAGTAAGCACTCCGGCTTCCCGTTTAATCACTCAGTTAAACCTCCAGATTCCCCAAGTTGACACAATGTATCAAACATAACAGTGTACTACTCAGTGTGAAGACAGTGTCCCAATTGATTTATCACTGCAAGCTCACAGTAGCTTTATGGTAAGGTAGTGGATAGTCTCACCAATCCTGCACCTTTGTCTCCCTTTAAGTTAAGTCATATTTGGGATATAGTGACCAAGACCAGACTCATTCAGCCTACAACACACTTTCCTCAGTGGGCCTGAACCCAGCTGCAAGCTGCTAGATGGAACCCTCAGCTGTTTTCAATACTGAGCTCAGCTGGCCCATTTTGAAGTTGGCCCATACCAATCACTCTCTCCCGTGGGATGGCACAGCCCTCAGAACTCACAACCAGCTAGTGCAGTCCTTCATGTCCACTGCTCCCCTCCATGGCTATGTCTCTCTGTGGAGGCCTCTGGGATCACCAGCAGTCACTGAGTATCTGCAGGTTTGAACTGTTCCTCTCAAGCAGAGAGTCCTAACTCAGGGAAAAGGCTCTACCAGCTACCTGCTTCTTCACTGAAGTTTCTATCTTCACTCTCTCGATGGGCTTCACTTTGTACTTCAGATCATTCCTGGGTCCAGGAGATCCACAATGTGATATTCACACACACTTGTCTGATTTATTTCACTCAAGAGTATGGTTTCAAGGACCATACATTTAGCTATAAATGTCTGAAGTTTATCCTTCCTTATGGCTGTGTAATACACCATTGCATGAAAAAAGCCACATAGTTTTTATCCATTAATCGGTTGATGAGCATTTGGGTTATTTTCAAGACTTAGTTATTACAAACCATGCTGCTATAAAATGGGTGCACATGTATTGCTGTGGTACGATGCTTTTGCCTCTTTGGAAAGATCAAGAATAGGAATTTCTGCTGAAATGGAATCTCTAGCCTTGTTTTTTGAGGATCTCCACATTGATCTCCACCGTGGTTTCTTCAGTCTACACTCCCACCAACAGTGGAGAAGTGTTCCTTATCCCCACAACCCACTAGCATTTGTTATCGGTTGATTCCTTGATAATAGCCATTCTTTCTGGAGTGAAATTGAATCTCAGTGCTGTTTTCATGATGTGATGTTGAACATTTTTTTAATATTTTTTTTGTTTGTACTTCATCTGAGAAACCTCCATTCTTTCAGATTCTTTAAATTTTTGGATTGAGTCTTTCCATTTGGGCAGTCTGATTTTTTCAGTTCTTTATATGTTCTAGATATTAGTTTTTGTCTGAAGAATAACTGGCTAAGATATTTTCCCATTCTGTAGGTTGACTTTTCACTCTGTTGGTGATTTCTTTCTTCACAGCTGAGCAACTGGGCATGACCAGCTGGAGAACTGAAATTTTAGAGAACTGAAATTTTGGAGAACTGAAAAATCATGGTCAGTCAAGGCTGGGCAACTAGTTGTGATCTGTCAGTCATGGAGAACTGTGGAATCATGGTGAAGATACACACAGAACAGCTGCTCGGTGTGGTACATCATGGATATGAGGTCAAAATATATATATATAAAAGATGGTAGCCATTGACTTTACTGCCACTGAACTTTTGTTCTTGCAGTGACTCATCCTGTATGCAAGATATATCTTCTTTTTTGTATTTTTTCTTCTTTTCCTCTTATTTTCTTCAAGAAATAGCCAACTAATACATTGATCAGTTTTTGCCCTTCAATTCTTTCAATAGGACAAGAGTTCAGAACCACTGGACACCACACCATCCAACAGCATCCTGGCCCCTGTGGTCACCCTGGGTCCCTCATCTGCGTGGGCATCCAGGCTGTACAGCAAAAGACAGGAGCCCCCTCCCTGGGGACAAGGAGCACAGGCGTGGAGGCCTGTAGCATGAGTTTATTTAGCATACAAAGGTGGCTTTGAGGCACCTGGGTGGGCAGCACTGCAATGTAAGAAGGGTCTCCCAGCTCTCTCGCTGGCACTGTGGCCCCTGGGGCAGCCAGAGGGCGCCTTGGACAGCAGTGAGAGGAACAAGGGGCAGAGAGATGCAAGGCACCTAAGAGGGGACACGGATGGCTGGGGTTCAGGATGGGAGCAGAGGAAGCAGCCCAGGCCTCAGACTCCCAGGCTGTCTTGGTTACATTTCTCTTGTTGATGAGACAAAACACTCAATTCCCATAATTAGGAAGGAAAGGTTTATTTAGCTTACTGTGGTGGCGTTTCAGTCAGTAATCAGCTGGCTCCAAGGCACAGCGGCAGGCACAGGGGCAGCACCGCACGGTGGTACAAGGCAGCAAGAACAGCAAAAGCAAAAAGTGGGAGAGGAGCCTCTTTCCCTCCCCTATATTGTGAGCAGGCTACCCCCCAGGGGGCCCTAGAGCCTTCAGTCTCCATGCCCTCCTCTCGCACAGCCTCAGGATAAATACAAAGTAAGGCCCAGCCCCCTGCTCTGTCGCTTAGTTAACCTCGTACACTTCTCAAAGTGACGCAATGAACAACATCCTAGAACAGGAAGGGGTGTCCTTTTCACACACACTCTCTCCACATAGAACTGCCCAGTCACTTAGCCAAGTGTTACACTCTTCAAGTTGACACAATGTATCAACCATAACACAGGCCTTCATGCCCTGGCCTCCCATCAGCTGCTTGCCCAGCCATACTGTTCAGTCATGGAAGCATTTCCCTGTGGGAGAGAAAGGATATCAGTCGTGTGTGTGTGTGTGTGTGTGTGTGTGTGTGTGTGTGTGTGTGTGATATCCCTCGCTGCCAGGAACCCTGCACTACCCAAGTCTTCCTCAAACCCTGCCTGGGGAAGCTGCAGAGCATCTGGGAGTTCCCTGAATTCAGGGGCCCCAAGGGTCTGGGCTTCAAAGTTGCTTGGGCACTAAGGCTTCCTGTTACCTCCTGAAAGCCCCTCACTGCTGGCCTCTAGTGGCCAGGTTGGAGCCCTCTGCCTAGGCCAGGATGGTTGAATGTAAGGACATTGCCCACATCAGGAAGGAGCAAACTCCAGCAGACTAGGGAGACGGTCCAGGGCAGCAAGGTCCAAAGAATGGAGAGGAAGTGCCACAGGGCAGTGATACAGAGGGAACGTGAACCTAGGCCTGATACTGTCATCTGGGCTGGCCTTGGGTAACATGTCAAGGGGAGCACTTAAAGACAGGACCCGGTAGTAGGAGTCACTACCTCTCTACTGACTGGAACAGAAGGCTGAGAGTCTCCTGTCTTGTTTTCCCAGCAGACAGCATCAGACCTGGCCAAATCCCACCTCCCAGTCCCCTTTGCCTTGCTCGGGTGACCACACTGATGGCTGGCTGGACTCGAACTTGTAATCCTCAGCCAAGGCCTCCCATAGTGCAGGGAGTACAGCTGCTCAGCACCTTGTCTGGCTGAGGATCACTTTCTAGCTCACAGAGAGTCGTGGAGCTGAGGCCTTAGGGCTGGCAGAGGAGAGGGAGGGTGGCTGGGAGGGTGTTGGGCTCTGGTGGCCACAGCTTTGCTAAGCTTTGCTTCCTGCCTTTTCATCATCCAGGCCAGTGAGTGGGGTGCAGTGGAGAGCTGTCTGGGGAACCAGAGGCTGCAACCCTCCCACCAGCTCAGTGCACTGTCTGAAGACCCTGCTTTCAGTGCCCCCACCCTGGAGCCCAGGCTGGGGCACTCGCAGCAGGTAAGTGGAGACACTGAGGGCCCTCGTAGTCCCATATAAAGCCAGAAAACCCCCAACCTCAGGTCAGGTGTCCAGGTCAGTCATCACCTTCCTGGGTGAGCCATCTCGGGGGGACACTGCACAGGGGCTGAGATCAACACTGCCTCCCCGAGACACTGGGAATGCCTCCAAGAGGGAGCAGCCTTCCTTCGCTCTAGGACAAGTGCATGATCAGCCATCTCAGGGATGGCCCTGAGACCTCAGGCCTGAGCCTCTCGGATACATGGCCTGAGGATGTAGGTAGAAGCAGAATGACCTCTCAAGGACAAAGCCATATTCTGGCCCCCCCATGAACAAAGCACCTGATGTACAGGCGAAGTGCAGCCCATTTTGCTCCCCAGTCCTCCTATGCCCCTGGCCCCTATTCCAGGGCTCTGCAGTGAGCTATGACCACAGCCTCAGCTATCAGCTCTGTCAAGCAGCAATGCTCATGGCCCCTGTGCCTGGCTTTGGGTCTCTGCCTCTCTGGGCTCATAGGAGAAGGCAAAGCTCCAAGGGTCCCTGATCTCCTGTCTGCTCCTGCAAATGAGTTGGAGATGAGAACGGGGAGAGGGACGCAAGACATGCCATCCTGCTCCAGGGCTTGGCCTGGGACTCCCTGAGGGCCAGAGTCTGGGATCAACAAGCTAAAAGTAGTAGCCTGTCTTCCCTGTCCAGAATGTCCATGTCAGCCACCACACCCTTCCCTGACACCTGAAAGAAATGGCCAGGAGCACAGAGCATGTGAGTGTGGAACACACTTGCCTGCTTGCTTTTTAAGACACGGTCTTTGCAAATATTCACTTTGCCCTTGAATTCACTGTGTAGCCCAGGCTGGCCTTCCGGTTTGGTAACCCTCATGCCTCAGCCTCTGGAAAGCTGGGGTTGCAGGGATGTGACACCACACTCGACCATGCCCAGCTCATTCTTTGCTTTCTACGGGTATGGGAAGGGGCCTTGCCACACAGCCCACACGGGGAACAGAATCAGAGATAACATCTTGTCAGGACCTGAGCTTCTGCGTGACAGAGCCAACTGCTTGCACAGAAAAGGCACAGTGAGACTCACAGGGAGCCCTTGTCCCTGCACGCCGGAGGTTCTCTGGGAATGACCCTCATGTTCTTGCCCTCTTCTCCTCTCTCTACCTTGCACAACTGTGACCAGAGGGGAAAGAGCACATATCTTGTCAAGTTTTTCTGAAGGTGGACAACAGTCAGGTGGCCTATAATTACTTCCCCTTCGGTAGTATCTCAGCCTGCTCTGTCCTCCTGCAACAACGGGAGGCTCAGCACTGCTCTGAAGCCATGGCCCTGGGCTTCCTGTATCTGAACCTCACCCTGCTAGGGGCCCTGAATGGGACCCAAGAACAGGATCTCAATGTGACTGTGACGCCATCCTCACCTCTGAGCAAGATTCCCCTGCATCCAGACTTCCAGGATGTCAAGGTAAAGGCTGGAGAAGTGCAGCTGCAGTGAGGGCTTGGGGGACAGGGCCAAGGACAGCAGAGGGGAGGACAGGCAGGGGGACCCATGGGCAAGGCGAGAACAGCAGGACTGGGGGAGTCCTGGGCCCAGGCCATTCCAGGTGGCAACAACTTCAGTTGTTCGACACAGGCAAGGAAACTGAACCTAACCGGTCTAGGGGCCCTGAACAGGACCCAAGAACAGGATCTCAATGTGACTGTGATGCCAGCCTCACCTCTGAGCAAGATTCCCCTGCACCCAGACTTCCAGGATGA
>PVLD010024922.1:0-24607 GCA_004027595.1 Dinomys branickii
CGGATCGTCCCTGGCTCCCAGCGACTGGGGCTTTCCCACGTCTCGCCCCGGCAGGCTGGTCCGCCCTACCACATCTCCCCCGGCATCTCAGAGAAATACGCCCAGTCTAAACTTCCCAGCCGAGGTCCCGGCATTCACGCTCGCCAAGTCTGTCTCGAGCTGGTGGTGTTTATTAAGGAGGTTCGCTCCCTTGCTGCTCTCCTGGTCGCCATCTTCCCCGGATATTCTATGTTATCTTTAAGCATACTGAGATTTAGGTTGATTTACCTGAGTTACACAGCAGCAGAACTGGAACTCAATCCCAGAGGTTATGATTTTATAAAGCAGGTTTTTATATTATATGTTAATACATGATATTTATTTTGAACCATTAGCTTTTATCTTCATAAACACAGCAGGTTCATAATAGATATTATCTATAAACTGCAAAACCACTAAGAGCTCCTTAGTGAGCTACTGTTTCAATTTAGCCAGCTTTACTTTTAAGCAAGGTTGTTCAAAGTTGGACTAATATATGAATCGCTGTTCTTCACTTAGCAATTTATTTTTTTCCTTGGATTTGGAGCTCTTTGTGCTGTCATTAAAATTTAGGATTTATTCATTTCATTTCCTTGTAACACTAGCAGTAAGTAGTTATTATTGTTATTATTATTATTATTATTATAAATACTGGTATTCTGGTACCAGGGTTTGTTTGTTGTTTTACTCTATTATTGCTTCCCAAACTTGATGGTTATCATGTTCTGTTGTAAAGTTCCCTAAAATTTATATATTCCTGAGTCTACTTACTGGGGAGTATTCTTAGAATCAATATTTTAAAACCAGATTATAACCTCGTGTATTTCAAGAAACATTGTATGGAGATATTTTTGTCTAAATACTTATTTTCTCTGTGTTACTGGAATCAGCTAAAGATGTTGTTTATAAATGTGCTTTATGTCTACTATGTGTATTTTGTGGAAGATCTAAATGTATTTATGAATTACAGATACTCAACAAGTCAAGAAATGTTGAGTAATGCTGTTAACATTAGACTCCCTTGTCCTTTTCAAAGTTTTATCCCCTTTGGCGTGCATGATGTTCTTCCTGGTGTGTCGGCAGGAACTCTTTCACTTTTTCTCTCTTTTAAAGTCTTATTTCAGACCCATTGCACTAAATGGCTGATATATTTGTGGTAGAACCATTGTCTTCTGGAGGATGTCACTTCAGCAATGAACAAACCTAATATACCAGACAGGGGTTGCTTTAAAAAGTCACAGCATGTAGCAGTTTCTGTTCTATCTTGCTACAACAAGAGCTTAAAATAGTCAAAATACTTAACAGATATAGAATCTAGATTAATGAAGAGAATATGTAGTAACCTGTGATTTTTCTAATTTTTCTGCTAGAGTTTTTTTTTAAACACTTAGTTTTGTATATTTCAACATCATATGGAACACTGAAGATTATGTAACTGTTTTGATACTTTCCAGAATTTCAAAATAACTATTGGAATTTACTGTAACTATTTCTTATTAATTTGTTTCACCCTAATTCCTCCTACACAGGTCGTTGGGTTTTGGTTTATCTTTCGATCTCAGGATCACACTAACTGGAGATAGGTTATTTTATTCAACGTTTTTGGTTCACATTTTCCAGTAGCATGGACAATGGAGGACATAACTCGTTCTGATCTTGTAGTCCTGCTGAGTTAGAGTAAACAACATTCCTATTTATGTACAAAGAACAATAAAGCAGATTTTAAAATCAATCTTTGCTTCTAACATTCAGTAATTTATATAACATTTCCAAAGTTGTTTATATTAACCTGTGTTAAAGACTTGAAGAAAACAAGTATTAGGAGAAAGCTAAAGAGACTAAAGCTGTAGCTGCTGTGGTGCCCATGAGTGTGATATGGCTATCTTCCACTTTGCGTCAAAGGAACAAGAATGTTCTTACTGTCTAGATTACTGGTTGCTGTTACGGAAATCCAATTTAAAGAAGACAAGATATCCTTGTGATTAAATTTCTATTGAATTGTATTAAGTGAAAATAATCCACTCAGCAGAAAAGAGAAATCATTTTGGCACAATAGTAAGTAGAATGATGCATCACTGGCGTACATGGTTGGAGTCAGAGAGCGAGAATGAAACTTTAAGTGTATAAATAGTAGCAGCTGACATTAATTTCTGAACAGAGTCCTTTATAATAGGTGATAGTGTTGACAGCGTTTCTTTTTTTTTTTTTTTTAGGTACTGGGGATCGAACTCAGGACCCTGCGCTTGCCAGGCAAGCGCTTATTCCACTGAGCTATATCCCCAGCCAATAGGTGATAGTGTTGATCCTCAAACAAGTATTGGAGATATAATTCAAAAGATAATAATTTTAGATTGCAAAACCTATGACATATCCATATGTTTTTACATGTTACAAAAAAATCCAGTATGGTTACTATTTGAAGTCATTTCAGTGAATGTATGATGCTCTGTAAAACAAAATCTAGGTATTTATGATTCCATTTTTCAGGTTTTTAATATCTGCTCAAACTATTTGAAAATAAATTTTCTCAATTTTAAGTACCCATACTTAGCTTTAACTTTGATACTTAAATTTGAATTCATAATTTCACATTAGAAGTGTTATCCTTATGTTGAATGGATTATTGTGAGATTCTATAATCCTGAAAAAGATGGCAAGAAACATTGATTATATTTCTTTAATTTTAGAATTAGGTATATTGCATTTTACTTTGGCACTTAAAATTAGACACATTTTCAAGAAAAATACTACTACTATTTTAGATTATAGGATCACAAGAATCCATGAAGTGCTTTGTAGACCATAATTCTATGCAAAAAACAAGTTCTATAGTGTCTTTGAAGTAATATTAACATGATACTGGATCATTGTCATGTTCATAAATTTTTATTTTAACTTTGTAGGGAATAAAATGTAGCATCCCTTTATTTTCATCTTTCATCTTCCAATCCATGATTGGATTTTACTCACACTACCTTGAACAATATATGTCTCTTTGTAATACTCAATATTAACTGAATACCTATTGTTTAAGAATTTTTCTGGGTTCATGTATTAGTTACTTTTCTTTTCCTTCTGGGACAAAAGGCCTGACATCCAAAATTAAAGAAGGAAAATTATTTTGCTCACTGTTTGTGGAGGTTTCAGTCCATACTTGGCTGGCTCCAAGGCAGAGCAGCATATGGCAGAGGGCAACAGTTCATGGTGGTGGAAGAGAGTGAAGCAGCAAGAGCAAAAGGTGAACAACAAGCCTCTTTTCTCTCCTTATCCTCCCATGCCCTCCTCTTCCACCAGCTGAGGCTGTTCATAAAGTAAGCACCCTAACCCTCTACTGAATCACTTAGTTGAACTTTTAAACTTCTCAAGTTGACAAAAGGAGCAACATCCTAGAGCAAGAAGGGCATGTCCTTTTCACCCCAGGATATAAAACTGCTGAGTTACTTAGTTAAGCTGCTAGATTCCTCAAGTTGACACAATGTATCAACCATAAGGGTTCATATGTGAAGAAAATTCAACATCTTTATGAGATTTAAATTAGCAGAATAAGATACATAGTAAGTAAAGAAGAAAAACATATAGCATCTTGTCTGTGAGTACTATAGAGAAAAATTAGGATCAAGCTGTGGACAGAGTAAGTGTGTAAAGAACACAGGAGTATCCATATCTATTCTAATATTCAAAGTCCCATATGCAGCTAAGAAAATACTAGTAGTTGTTTGATAATAATTCTTGTTTTGATTATATTTTTCCTTCTCCTTTATTCCTAAAAGTTATCAGACATTTTGTATTACTATACCAGGGGTTTTCTCTTATGAGGTTAAAGACAGAGCTTGCTTGTTTTCCTGACCTGAGTTCCTGGAGGTTGGGAAAGGTAAACAAAGTCAAGCGCCTCTGAGAGGTAGAAGCAGGAGCAGCAAGGCCAAGAAAATATTCTCTCAACTTGGAGGACAAAAGTCTATCCTGCCAGTTACATCAGGCAAGAAATAGTACTTCGAAGACTAGCACCACAATGCACTCAAGCAGGTTGAACCCATGCTATTAAGTCTCTCAGTCTCCAAAGAGATTATTTTATCCAGGTATGGCAAAGAAGTTATTGGGCTACATGTTTATGTAACCATGATGAGTGGAAACATAATGATCTATCTCAATTTTTGAGCACTATTTATGTCTTTCCAATTCATATTATCCTAGAGTGGCTCCAAAATGACAGATCAAATTCCTCATCCAGGGATTTGTCACACAGTTTGATTTAGCAAAATTGATGGAATATGACATTGTTTATATGTTCAGGTTTGAGGAGTAATGTTTCGCTTGCTATAACCCAAGTAACTAAATGTTGATTAAATCTTATGTGGAGAGAAAAAGTCGTAAAATGCAAAGACTTGAAATTCTGCTAGAGAAGAATTCTCTCCAGTCTTACTGGGTGTGCAAACACATATAAAATCTTTTCTTAAGTTTGTCACTTCATATTAGTGTGGAATGAGCGTACAAAACTTATTAAGTCAGAAGTTATTGAGTATGGATATTGAACTTTTTTCTCAAAACCTAGGAAATGGAAAAGTGGTATTAAAGCCCTCATTTGGCCAATAGTGCCTCACTGAAACAAAATCATATAAAACAGTAGTATATAAACTTTTTAATTTTGGACACAGAGACACAGTTAGGAAGTTATCTTTCCCTGTCTACTCATTTGTTTCATCTCAAACTTCATTCTTACAACAAACATTTCCTTGATTTTCATCTATTCAGAATCATCTCCTTTATGTTCATAAGTATATACCAGGTTTTAGACTGAATGTCCTTCAGTTCTATGATTATTATTTTATTGCTTTATCTTCAGATTAATAAAAATGATTAAGACAAAAGTTGCCAGAGTAGTAAAATGTAATAAAGACATAGCATACTCTTGAAGTATCGCAAGATTCACTGGAATTTGAAATTCAGTGTACCCACTCCTTCCTGTGGTCTGATCTAAGGTCACTAGTCATATTCCTTGACTTTAAAGTTTTAAAAGTTTCTTGAAAGTTTTTCTGAAGAGCTATCTTGAATATTTCTTTCGTAAATAAATATACTTTAAAACTTTTCTGTGTTTTACTTTGGGGTGCGAAATAGGCTAATTAGAAAGTTCTGAGGTTATTATATATAATTAGATTTCTTTAGGACTCTGAGAAGACAAAAATAATTGTTTTCACATTGCAACATTAGGTAAGAAAATATACAGGACTTACAAAGAAGTTACAAAAATAGGTCTGGCATCCCTTAGCCAAGTTTACATAAAATTGATGTTCAACATATACAAATCATTTTCTATATTTCTATATTTTCAGAGTAAATGTCAATGTACTATGGAAGTTTTCCTTCAACTCTTCTTTCCTCATCTTGCAAAAAAGAAAGATGGTTATTTTTCTTTACCTTATGTGTACTACATTGGTGTTTTTTAATGTTTGGTGCATGGACCCTGGAGCTTGCATAACATAACATACTGGTGTCCAACTTTCCCTTGAGAAATCTATAGGGTAAGTATTTCTGATCATGATAGTTGAAGAGCTGTGGTGGCCACTGAAAATGTCCACTGTTTTCCAGGACAATGATGTAGACATTGGAAAAGAGTTAGGGTCATTTGATCAAGGATCTCCACCCAAGATGGTTCTTGTCCCTTTGTAGTTTAATCAGAAAGATTTAGAATGATAGTAATGGGTTATGTGTTGAAAGCAACCACCTAAGAAAAGAACATTGCCCCTGTTGAGGTTGCTGCAGTCAGGAGTCCCTAGGTGGGAGACAGAGTCCTCAAAAAACCTCAGAAAGCAACTCACAAGAAGAAAAGATTCAAGATCAGAAAACACTAACTCCAGATTGCCTTAATAGACCATTGAAAACATTTTCTTCAATTTCCCTTCCATTCCCTACATCTAATCCTTTCATTTGCAAAGGACCCAAAAATTTTTCAGAAAAAATCATGAAGACAAGAGAACCATTGGCAGCCTGTGGTGTACCCCTAGCTTTAGAGTACAGGAGCTTAAACTAAAAATTATATTTGGAATTTTGTCTCTTACACAGACTAGACATTTCAGCTTTTGAATTTGGTGGGAGGGTGAATAGAAATAAATGGAAGACATTTTCTTATGTGAGTTTACCGGAAGAATCATATGGTCTTCTACATATAAGAGCCAAAGATTAAAAAACATCTAGATTACACTTGAAACAATGAACTTGAATGACAGTTATTTTTTGTTGAAGCTTATATCTCATTTTGGAATAGTTTCTGACCTTAAACAAGTCTTTGTTAAGTTTGAACTTACAGTATATATTTGACTTCTGCCTATAAAGTTAAACCTAAATATTTCATTTTCTTCACAGATACACCTTTAATGTAGTTTTTGCCTCAGTTTTGACTGATTTATACAATATCATTTTCTTTGCTAACTTGATTTCCAAAGTGTGAACTTCCAAGTTCAACATTGATTTTATTAAATACTTTAATATTTTAAATTGAAAATCGGTATGATAATTAAAGCATGATGTACATTTGTTTCTGACAAACTTTATCCTAGTCATTATTATTATTTTTTTTAATTTTAAAAGTAAAAGAACAAAAACACTAACAAACATATACACAGTACCACAAGAACAGTACAAAAACCGAACTACAGATAAGGTGGCAGGGGATCAACAATCATTCTTGTATTACACATTGCTAGCTTCAAAGTGTATACTCAGGACAATACAAATAGACATACAAGATTGATCAAACAGCTAATCACCAATTGTTTACCACATCAATATGACAGGAGACAACAGTGCAACCATGTCAGCCATCCCACACATACATACATACCTACACAGCTATCTCCCTCTTCCTCCTCTCCTTCCCTTCATCCCGATTGCTCTCTACCCTTGAGTGGTCTCCATTCATACCACCCGATCTATATTCTCACCTCCAGGTTTCTACACTAATGATACTACACGCTGTTTGCACATGCACATCTGGTTTACCTCACTTATGAGTATGGTCTGTAATTGTGACCATTTGCCTATAAATGCCCCTAGATTGTCTTTCTTTACAGCTGAACAATATTCCGTTGTGTAAAAATACCACAGATTTTTTAATCCAGTCCTCTGTGGATGGACATTTGGGTTGTTTCCACGATTTAGATATTACAAATTGTGCTGCTATAAACATGGGTGCACATACATTAATTACAGTGATATGCTGTTTTCAGATCTTGTGGGAAAATACCCAGAAGGGGGATAGCTGAGTTGAGTGGGACCTCTAGACCTAGTTTGCTGAGGAATCTCCAAACCGATCCCCACAGTGGTTTCACCAGTCTGCATTCCCACCAGCAATGCAGCAGAGTTCCTATTTATCCACAGCCTCACCAGCATTTCTTGTTGGATGATTTGTTGATGCTGGCCAATCTTACTGGGGTGAGATGAAATTTCAATGTTGTTTTTATTTGCATTTCTCGAATAACTAAAGATCTACATTTTCTCATATATTTATTTGCCATTTGTGTTTCTTTATCTGAGAAGGGTGTATTCATCTCAGATGCCCATTTCTGGATTGGGTCTTTGAATTTGCACAGGTACATGTTTTTTAATTCTTTGTATGTTCTAGATAGAAGGCCTTTGTCCAAGGGACAGCCAGTTAGGATTTTTTCCCAATCTGTGGGTTTTCTTTTTACTCTGCTGGTGATTTCTTTAGATGTACAAAAACTTTTCAGTAAGATGAGATCCCAGTTATTCATTCTTCGAAGTGTTTCCTTTGCAGTTTGATTTTTGTTCATGAACTCTGACTACTCCTATGTCTTCAAGATTTTTAACTACCTTCTCTTCCAATAGATTCAGTGTTTCTGCTTTAACATTGGGACCTGTGATCCATTTTGACTTGAGTTTGGTGCATGGTGATAGACTTGGGTCTATTTTCAGTCTTTGGCAAGTGGCAAGCCAATTTTTCCAGCACCATTTATTGAAGAGGCTATCTTTTTTCCCGTGAGCTTGTTTGGCCCCTTTGTCAATTATTAGGTGGCTGAGTGTTTCTGTGGTTGTGGCTGCATCTTCCAGTCTGTTCCATTGATCCTCAGGTCTGTTTTTGAGCCAGTACCAGGTTGATTTTATTACAGTAGCTTTGTAGTATAATTTCGGGTCAGGGATTGTGGTTCCACCTGACTTGACCTTGTGGCCCAGAATTGCTTTTGCTGTTCTTGGTCTCTTCTGGTTCCAGATGAACTTAAGGCATGTTTTCTCTAGATCTGTGAGGTACGTTAATGGTAGTTTAATGGGAATTGTGTTGAATCTGTACAACAATTTTGGTAGTATGGCCATTTTCACAATGTTGGTTCTTCCTAACCATGAGCAGGGAATGTTTTTCTATTTATTGAGGTCCTCATTGATCTGTTTTTTCAGAGTACTGTAGTTTTCATTGAATAGATCTTTTACCTCTTTTGTTAGATTGATTCCTAAATATTACATTTTCTTGGATGCTATTGTAAAAGGTATGGTTTCCTTAATTTCTCTCTTAGACCATTTGTTGTTTGTGTATAGGAATGCTATTGATTTTTAGGTGTTGACTTTGTATCCAGCTACTCTGATGAATTTGTCAATTAATTCAAGGAGTTTTCAGGGTCTTCCATGTAAAGTGTCATGTCATCTGCAAATAGAGATAGTTTTACTTCTTCCTTTCATATCTATATTCTTTTTATTTCTCTCTCTTTTCTAATTGCTCTGGCCAATGCTTCTAGAACTATGTTGAATAGTAGTGGTGACAGTAGACATCCTTGTCTTGTTCCTGACTTTAAAGTGAAAGCTTTCAGTTTTTGTCGATTTAGTATGATGTTGGCTGTTGGTTTGTCATAGATGGCTTTGATCAGATGAAGTAACTGCCACCTATTTCTATTTTTTCCAGGGTTTTTAACATGAATGCATGTTGGACTTTATCGAAAGCTTTTTCCGCATCTATTGAGATAATCATGTGCTTTTTGTCTTTGGCTCTATTGATATGGTGTATTACATTAACTGATTTGCAAATATTGAACCATCCCTGCATTCCTGGAGTAAATCCAACCTGGTCATGGTGTATAATTTCCTTTATGAGTCACTGCATTCTATTTGCTAGTATTTTATTGAGTATCTTTGCATCTATGTTCATTAGGGAGATTGGCCTATAGTTCTCTTTCTTGGTTGGGTCCTTCTCTGGTTTCGGTATTAGTATGATACTTGACTCCAGAAATGAGTTAGGGAGGATTGTTTCCTTTTCAATTTCATTGAAGATTTTGAGGAGTGTTGGCATTAAATCTTCACTGAATGTTTTATAAAATTCTGTTGTGAATCCATCAAGGCCTGGGCTTTTCTTTGTTGGTAAGTTTTTAATGACATTTTCAATCTCATTAATTGATATTGGGTTGTTCAAGGTTTTTATATCTTCCTGGTTCAACTTTGGTAATTCGTACATTTCTAGGAATCTGTCAATTTCTTCTGGGTTTTCTATCCTATTGGAGTAAAGATTCTCTTTTTTTTTTTTTTGCGGTACTGGGGATCGAACTCAGGACCCTGCGCTTGCCAGGCAAGCACTTATTCCACTGAGCTATATCCCCAGCCCCGAGTAAAGATTCTCAAAGTAGTTATTAATGACCTTTTGAATTTCTGTAGCATGTATAGTGATTTCATCCTTTTCATTCCTTATTGCATGAGTTTGAGTTCTTTCTTTTTTTGATAAGATTGGATAGAGTTTTGTCAATTTTTTTTTACTCTTTCAAAAAACCAACTCTTTGATTCACTTATGTTTTGTAGAGTTTTCTTTATTTCAATTGCATTAATTTCTGCTCTAAGCTTTATAATCTCCTCCCTTCTTTGGGCTTTGGGCTTGACTTGTCCTTCTTTTTCTAAAAGTTTGAGGTGCAACATTAGGCTATTTATTTGTTTTCTTTCTGTTTTCTTTATGTGTGAGTTCATTGCTATAAATTTCCCTCTGAGGACTGCTTTCATTGGATCTCACAGATTCCTATAAGTTGTATTGGTATTTTCATTTGTTTGTAAATATTTTCCAATCTCTTCTCTGATTTCCTCTGTGACCCATTGGTTATTCAGGATGTTGTTGTCTAATTTCCAAGTATTTATAAAGCTTTTGGAATTTCCTTTGTCATTAATTTCCAATTTCATTGCACTGTGGTCAGATAATATGCATGGGATAATTTAAATCCTTTTGCATTTAGGTAGGTATGCTCTATGGGCTAGAATGTAGTCCATTTTAGAGAAAGTCCCATGTGCAGCTGAGAAAAATGTGTATTCTGGTGTTGTGGGGTGGAACACTCTGTAAACATCTACTAAGTCCATTTGTTCACACATTTGGTTCAGGTCTGTTATATCTTTGCTGAGTTTTAGTCCAGTTGACCTGTCTCTTTGTGTCAAAGGGTTATTTAGGTCCCCTATTACAATGGTGTTATTAATTATTTAGTTTTTCATGTCTGTTAAGATTTGACTTATAAGTTTGGTGCTCCAATATTTGGTGCATACATGTTTAGGATTGTTATCTCTTCCTCTTGCAGTTTTCCCCTAACTATTAGATAATGGCTTTCTTTTTCTCTTTTGATTGTTATCAGTTTGAAGTTTACATTGTCAGCAAACATAACAGCTACCCCTGCTTTTTTCTGGTAACCTGTGTCATAGAGGATTGTTTTCCAACCTTTGGCTTTCAGTCTGTGAATTTCCTTTTGAGTAAAGTGTGTTTCCTGTATACAGCATATTGTGAGATTCTGTCTGTTAATCCATTCTGCCAGTCTGTTTCTTTTGACTGGTGGATTGAGGCCATTTACATTGATGGTTATAACTGTTATACATTGGCTTATTCTTGTCATGCTGTTTACTTGATGTTGTTTTCCTACTTTTGCTGTTTACTGGCTTGTTCTGTTTGAGAGTTCCTTTCTATTGTTGTTCTTGGGATTGTGGTCACTGTTTTCTCTGTCTAGAATATCTTTCAGTACGTTTTGTAATGTTGGTTTGGCACTCATGAAGTTCATCAGTTGGTCTTTGTCCTGGAGATATTTTATTTCTCCATTGAATTTGAAGGATAGTTTTGCAGGATACATCAGTCTGGGTTGGAAGCCATTTTGTCTCAGAATCTGTAATATCTCACTCCAAGCTCTACTTGATTTCCTGATTTCTGTTGAGAAGTCTGCTGTGATTTAGATGGGCTTTCCTTTATAGGTGATCTGTTTCTTTTCTCTAGCAGCTTTAATATTGTGTTCTTTTGCTGCATATCTGGGATCTTGACTATTATATGCCTGGGGATGGGTTTATGTGGGCTGTGGTGCATTGTAGTTCTATATGCTTCATTTACCTGTACATCAGTTTCTTTTACCATTTTTGGGAAATTTTCTGCTATTATTTCTCCACATTCTTTTTATGTCATTTGTGCTGCCTCCTGCTGTTTCACTGATTCTTATCACTCGCACATTATTTCTCTTTGCTTCATCTTGCAGCTGTTGGATTATTTTCTCCTGGTTCCTTGTTGACTTTAAGAGATCCTTCCTTTCATGTCCATTAGCTGTCTGGCTATCTTCAAGATCTGAAATTCTATCTTCAGATTCATTCAAGCGGGTTTTCAAGCTTTCAGTGGCAGTTTTCATTTCCTAGAAATATTTTTGAGACTGTTTCATGTGTTCTAATTCATTCCCGAATTGCTCATTTAACATTTCCATTTGTTGCCTTTGATCTTCTAGTCTCTTATCTGTTTCTTCTCTGTATGTGTAAAACATTTCTTCCATTATTATTTTCATTTCATTTTTTGCCTGAGAGATTATTTCAGATTTAATCTCTTCTATGGCTTGATGGAGTTGTTTCTTTACTTCAGATGTGATCATTTCAGAATGTTCGGGTATGTGGTTTCCTAGTTCTCCTATGTCATTGTGTCCTGTACTTGTTCTGGGTGGAGTTGTGTTCTGAGACTGCATTTTACCCCTTCGTTTTGTCATTTTGAATGTCAGATGACTGGTGCTGAGCTACTGACTACCCAGGCAACTCACTAAGGACTCTAGGGACCCTAGTTTACCTGGATGTTAAACTAAACCCAGGGTGGTAGCAGACTGTGGACCACTGGGCCCAGGCACCCCAGGCAAATGCTGGGGTGCTTGGGTCAGACCACAGCTGCTATAGTGGGAGAGTGCTGAGCTTCGATACCCAAGTGTCCAGTGTGTAGACGGGGGAAGAGTGTGGGTCTCAGCCTTGAAGCCTATGGTGGTTAGGCAGCGGCTTCTGTTTCGGGCTCCTCAGGTAGCTAGGCAGGGGGTAGCAGGGCTCTCCTCCCAACCCCGAGGACCCCAGAGCCTGAGGCTGATTCCACTCTGCAGGTCTCAACCACCAGCAGGGACAGGCCCTCCCAGTTGGATTTCCTTCCTAACTCTAAGGTGTGGAGCTTACCAGAGAAGGGTGGCACTGCTCATGTGGTGTCACAGGTCACTGGAGAAAGGTTATAGTCACAGAGCTGGGAGGCAGGAGGTGAAACACCCACTGCCCAGGTGTCTGTGCGAGTCCACCTTTGTCTCTGGCTGAAGGTCCCAGTCACACAGTCAGGGCACGGGCAGGAAACGCCGTGCCGTACAGGTATCTGCACGGGTCTGCCTTTGTCTCTGGTTCAGAGGAGAAGGGTGTCACCGCTGATGTGTCCTCGCAGGTCAGGCTCCGTAGCTGGAGGAAGGTCTGAGTCACCCAGCTGGCACGCAGACCATCAAATGCAGCACTGCTTACATGTTGGCATTGGTGGGCCTTTGTCAGTGGAATAAGGTCTGAGTTGCACAGCCGGAACAGGGGATACACCCCGCCGATCGGATGCCGGCGCTAGTGGGCCTTTGTCCCTGGATTGAGGTCCGAGTCGCACGCCAGTGGGCCTCTGTCGATCCTAGTCATTATTATATGTGTTTTGGTTTGTGTCTAGAAGTTCCTCCAAAGCCTATGTAGTCATAGGGGTTTTTCACAAGTGGCTGAATCTAGAGTGTGTGATGTCGGAATTAAAGGTGTGTTATTAGTAAATCACTCTGCCAGTTGGTTTAGCATAGTTCTGGGTAGAATTAAGAGTGTGAAAAAAAAAAAAAAAAAAGAGTGTGAGTGCTACACTCATCCTAGGGCAGGTAGCCTTTGTGCAATATAAGGTATGCAAATAGTCTTGTCTCCCTTCCTTTCTTGATTTTGCTACCTTGTGGGTGCCATGAACTGTTCTCCTCTATGAAGTCCCTCTGCCAAGCCACACTGCCTTCCCAAGCCAGCTGATTATGGACTGAAACCTCTACAAACTGTGAGTTAAATAAACCTTTCCCCCTTTAACTTTGGGTGCTGGTTACTTTGTACCAGCAATGAGAAAAATAACTAAGACAATATGGAATGAATCTATTACATTTTATGAGTTGCTGAGTTTTTGCTTTTTACTTGTCAACCCAGAGCTTTTGATGGGCAGATTTTAACTAAAATATTATAATATCTCAAAGATCTAAGTATATATGAAGATGATCACCAACTTTGCTGTAGTTTCTATGGAATGATTCAAGTAATAAATACAAAGCAGTTCAACATGGAGTGAAAATATATGAACTCATTTAATTTCTTTGATATGGTGGAAATTGATTGTTCAAGTGGAAATTTAGGTTTTAAAAATATGTTGAAGTAATAGTACTATTTAATATTTGTCCTGGTCTAATTGCTAATATAACTAGTCAAAGAAAAAAGTAATATACCAACAGAAAAGGAAGAAGCAAAGTATATTAGTAGATGCTTATATATGTGGATTTTCATGGAAAAACAAATGAAAAAACTATTATAAACAAAACTTTCATATGTAATAGAAATACTATTAAAACAGTAAAAACATATAGAAATTGAATAATGATGCATGATTGAACATCTTTACTGTAACCAACTTAAAAATATGGAAGGAATGACATAATAATAGCATTACTTATATAGAAAATACCCTGGAGTAAGGTTAAGAAGTATTGTGTAAAATGAATGAATAAAACTCTAAAAATGCTACTAAACTACAGAAAAAAAATTTAGTAAATAAAAATAAGTAATCCTGGTTTTGGTTTGAAAGATTTAATAGGGAACATGTCAATTTTATCTAACTGAATTTTAGAATTGAATTTTGTAATAAATCTCAATTACAAAAGCAAGATTTTACCAATACAAATTAAGTCTAAAATGTGTAGGGAAATTGAACAAGAGAGTGGGAGTTAGTATACAAAGATATAATACAATACAAAACGTATAAAAAATATAACAAAGGTCCAATAGTTAAAGCAGTTTGTTAAAGTAATATGACAAATTAATAGAACAATATTGAGAGTTCACAAATTAACTCAAAAGTACTTAGAATAATAGTTAATGCAGTTAATGTCCTATTCAAGTACAGCCAGGCAGGGGAGTGATACATGCCTGTTGTTCTAGCTTCTTAAGACGCTAAGGCAGGAGGATTACTTGAACCCAAGAGTTCAAGATCAGCCTTGAAAATGTTGCAAGACTGCATCTAAAAAAATAAGTGAAGTTATATTTGTATGATACAGCAAATACGATGGGTACAAATAATAGCTACTTCGCAAAAATGAAGTTGGGAGTTATATCTCATATTCAGATCCATATTTGTTACAGAAGAATTAAAAATTTATTCCTCGGGACATGTGGGTTATTTCCAAGATTTATCTATTACAAACTGTGTTACTATAAACATATATGTGCATATATCACTGTGGTGTGTTTTTAATTCTTCTAGGAAGATACCCAGCAGGAGGGTTGCTGGGTCAAATGGGACCTCTAACCCTAGATTTTTGAGGAATCTTTACACTTATTTCTACAGTGATTGTATCATTCTACACCACTCCCACCAACAGTGGAGAATGGTTCCTTTTCCCTCACAGCCCCCTAGCATTTCTTATTATGATTTCTTGGTAATAGACATTCTTTGTGGAGTGAGATTGAATCTGAGTTTCTTTAATTTGCATCTCTTGAATAGTCAGTGATGTTGAACATTTTTTCATGTATTTATTTGTCTTTTGTATTTCTTCCCCTGAGAAGTGCATATTCATCTCAAATGCCCATTTTTGAATTCAGTCTTTAAGTTTGGGGTGTCTAATTTTTTTCAATATATGTCGTAGATGTTAGTCCTTTGTCTGAGGGACCATTGGCTAAAATTTTTCCCACTCTGTCGCTTGTCTTTTCACTGTGTTGGTAAATTCTTTTGCTATTCAAAACTTTTTAATAGGGTGAGATTCCCATTTGTTGATTCTGTGTAGTATTTCCTGTGTGATCAGGCTTTTGTTCATGAAATCTTTGCCTACACTTGTGTCTTCAAGAGTGTTTTACCTCTTTTCTCTCCCAGCAGATTTAGTGCTTCCATTTTAATGTTTAGATCTTTGATCCTTTTCAATTTTAGTTTAGTGCATGGTGAGAGACATGTGTCTAGTTTTAGTCTTTGGCAAGTGGCAAGCCAGTTTTTCCAGCACCATTTATTAAAGAGGCTACTTTCCAGTGAACATGCTGCCCCTTTGTCGAAGATAAGGTGGCTGAGGGGGGATAAAAAAGTTGTGGGTGTTTTATACAATGAAGTACTACTCAGCCAAGAAGGATAAACCTGAGATATTCTTAGGTAAATGTATGCACCTTAAGACCATGCTCTTCAGTGAAATAAATCAGATCCATATGTGTAACTATCGTACTGTTTCTTTGATGTGAGAAATCAAAACAGTAAATAAGGACCAAATTATAGTAGTATAATGAAATAGGAAGAAATGTTTCAAAAGAAAGGAGAACTAGGAAGGGACAAGGAGGAAAGGAAGAGAAAAATGATGAAGTATCAAATGTAAATAAAGCTTTGTATAAGAGGTGAGGAAGAGGGGTTGAAGGAATGGGAGGGACTTGGGAAAAAAAGAGGAAGCAGGATAGACCATGTACAGGTACAAATTCCGTGTGATGAATGTGAGCATTGTGAATATCTACATTGTACCAATAAACTTAATTTAAAAAAAACAATGAAAAATGTAAATGAACTACCAAGAAATTTAAAAAACAATAGTAGATAAACTATTATGAGGAAGTTATTCTCACAAATATAGCAAAGGGCTGTTTTCTTTAGTATATAAATATTTTTCATATGTCAATAAGGTCAATATATGTATTAACAAAGAACTTGAACAGTCATTCCTTAGAAAAGAAATGTGCATGGATTCTATGTACAACAATCTACACTTATTTATTTACGTACAATGCACATTTCAGCATAATTTTGTAATATATAATTTCTTTTGAGTTGTGTGTTGATTTGTACTACCAGTAGGTGGCATGTCTCTACCAATAAGTTCCTAAAAGTTCCCAAATAAGTTTTGAACAGCTTTTCAGTGTCCTTGAGTCAATGAAGTGTATTTTAACTCTTTCACATTGGTTTTCCTCAATAGGTGCATTTTCTTAACTAGTTCCTTAATTGTATCCCTATTATAGGCACTGTTTTGTGCTATTTAAGTGCTTAGGTGATTTTTCATCGTAACTTCTTATTTTACATCCTAATAACATTACAGTGGCAAAATGTCTTAAATATACAAAAACTAGCTTAGATATTCTTAAAATAATTCAAAATTTCCAATGTTAATAAATTTAACAAGACTATATTCTTATCTTTTCCCTTAAAAATAATAACTATTTATAGATTCTGTATACATAAATACATAATTTCATTTTCTGAAATAATTTATTATAGGTATTATATAGATTTAACATGTAAAGGTTGAATTATACACATGAGATAAAATGTGTATCATATTTTTGCACAGATGGTCAATATAGATTGATAGAATGAATATCTATATTTTTTTTATGGGAAGGTTCTCAAAAAATAGTGGAGGCATTTTATAAATTATAATATTTTAAAACATTATGTAAACCTTGTTCGAAAGATTTTTTAAATTGGAAAGACCATGGGATAGATAATTATTATACTCATTTTTAACCTAAGGATTCTTTGATTCTGTATTTTAAAAAATAAAATGAGCATTTAAACAGTATGCTGTATCCAAGTAGAATAACTGGATTTCTTATTACTCCAAAAACGTGCCATCTATTTTCATTTAATACCCATCCAATTTTATGCTATATTTATTGTTAACATTTGTAATTACAGATAACTGGGCCACAGAAAATTTAAAAATGTGCATGAATATGGCAATATCTGCCATAAAAATAAGTAATGCAAACTGAATTAATTTTTTATAATAAACTTGCTTTTTCATTTGCTACTGCTTCAGCACTACTTCTGTGTCATTTAAAAGGATGTCAATATTATTCTAGTAAAATGTGTGAAAACTGACTACTTTGTCATATTGAGTTTTAATATTTTATGACTTCCTAAGTAAAAGATAAATCATATTATAATTTTATCATAATTGAACAAGCATCTGGCCCTTTTAGCTATTAACTGAACAAATTCCCACAACTTTACTAAATTCTAAATAAGAAAACCATCAGACACTAGAGTCTAAGTGATACACAATTGTCCCGTTAGATTTAGCTGCAGCTCAGTAGAGTTAAATCATATAGATTTTAAAACAAAATTTTTATTTTTTAAAATATGTCTTGTTTTTCTGTATTTATATAGCCAGGAAAATGTACAAATAAAAAGAAATGGTACAAAAGTGCCCTACAAGAAGCACACCTACTGTATGGATTTTCTCATGAAAAAAGACTAGAAGAGTGCTACCTATCAAAACAGCGTATGTCAAGTTTTTTATTTTTTTCTACCCTAAAATAAGTATTTATTCAGATATATGTATTCTAAAATATGTTTGTGCATAAAAAATCTCTGACTTCATAGAGAAATTCTATACCTGTGTCCACTGCAAGCCATTTTTACATAAATTAATAGCACCTATTTCATTGTTTGAAACTGTTTTGAATGACTAAACATCCTCTCTGTTCAAATACAAGGATTATAATTAATGCTTCTTGTCATCTTTACTCATAGACTACATAAGTCCTGTTGATCTTTCGAAAGCATTCATGTAATTCAAAATTAGATTCTACAGCTTTAAATTATATTTCTAGTGGTAATTTCACCAGAATATGTACTCTTTCAGAGTCCAGTATTTTCAAAATGTTTTGCTTTTAAATGTATTCAAGGCAGGGATAAAATATAAGCTTAAACTTGTAAAATTAAGTAAAATTCTGATAACATTTTGGGTCATTTTCAAATATGGTTCTCTTAAATCAATGTTATGCTTTTATAGTCAGCTTTTTAAATCAATTCATCTGAAAAACTATAGTAGATAGAATACCTTTTTTAACTCTAAAAAGATTATAATTTGACATAAAATATTAATATCAATATATTCCAATATGTTTTTACATTTTTCTGATTAGTGAACCTAATGAGTTGATATCTTACAAGGCTCCTTCTCCTTACCTTAAATTCTTAATCAGAGTGCTCTCTGTCTTTAGCAAGGACTGAATTTTAAAGTAGTGCCAATATTTTCTCCTTTCTAAAGATTTAATATATTTTTTCAATAAATATACATGTGATAATATTTCATTAGAGAAAAAGTTTAACTATTAAAGCAGCCAGCTAAGTTTAGGTTTAAAGCAAGTAACCACATTTGTTAAGAGAGGGAAAGGAGGGATAAGGACACCACTCTAGTTTACTCTGAGACCAGAAGCACAGACATTTATCCCCACAAATGTGATTTTATTCCTTGTGCTGAAAATATAATATCTCTGTTTATTAGCAATAAAGGCTGAACTCACTTTCTTGTCACAAATACTATTTTATGCCATGCACAGACTGTATACAGGTTCCTTTGTTTAACCTTAATAGGCTTTGAAATATCTAATTTTTAAAGCATTAATATCTTTAAATAATTCCGTCATTTAGTTTTTAGAGTTATATTACATCTATTTCCCTCTTGAAGTAGACTTATTCTCAATAAGTATGGAATCCCATCTTGGCCATTGTGCCAGGTGTCCTTGGGCTTTCTTTCCTATCCAAAGACCTCACTGGAGGGCTTTTACAGTGTTAGCTTGTTTCCTTTGTCTGATGATTTTTACATTTTTACATCATATAACTCAGGCTGATTCTTGAGAGCCATAAGCTTAAATATTTTCATTTTATCCTTAAGTAGCCAAAGTGGAGGGACATGGATAGACTTCTCAGAATTCAAACTCTGGCCTAATAGGTGTACAAACATTATAATTTCTATTTACTATCTCTAAAATAGTCAATTTAATCCTTTAGTCTGCTTTGCCTCCATTGTGGATTCTGGTACAGTATTCAGATTCTTATTATATTTAAGAATCCAGGCATGTTGGCACACATATGTAATCACAGCTATTCCAGGGGCTGAGGCAGGAAGATTGTAAGTTTGAGACCAGTCTGGGAAATGTAGCAAGGCTCTGCCGCTAAACAAATAAATTGAATGACTGAATGAAGGCTGGGGATATAGCTCATTGTTCTTACTGGATTCGATCCCTATTACTGGGAAGAGGAGAAAGTAGTTTCAAAAAATAGCCACTATTCAGATGATTCACAAAGATGATGGCTTAAGGGTAATAGTACTTTTATCCCATCAAATTTGAGGTTCTTCACCTAACAATTTCTTACTACACCTTGGAAATAATTTCTACTAATACTTAGCCCATATTCTTTCTACCCTGTGAAACTGGCATACTATTATGTATAATTTAATTCTTTCATTTTTGAAATATGCAAATGTTATTCAATGATATGTAAATAAAATTCAATCTGATTTTAACAAATTTCAAAGTTCAGCCTGGTTTTGTTGTTTTAACTATTACTTCAACTTATTAATTTATCTACTGGGGCTCGAAACCTTTTTATTATATAGGAATAGTACATATAATTGTACTTTTAAAAATATAGGGTATTGCCTATATGATCTATAGTGTACTTTCACAGTTTTATGTTCTTTGTAAAGATATTTATCTAAAGTTCATCTTTTTTCATTGTTGTTTTAATTTGCAATTCTCTGATATAATGCAGTGCTAATTATCCTTTTGTATGCTTAATTTCACCTTCATATTTTCTCAATTTGTGTCTTTTGTCCATTTTTAATTGGGTGGTTCATTTTCTTAGTGTAGAGTTTTAAGTGTTCTTTATGTATTTTGGACACAAGACCTTATCAAATGTGTGTTTTACAGATACTTCTCACCATCTGTGGTGTGTCTTTTTATTTTCCTCACAATGCCTTTTCAGAAGACATATATTTAATTTTAGTGAAATTCAGTTTACCATGTCTTTCATGGAGCAACCACTTTTTGCTCCATTTAAAATGCCCACAATCATCCAGATATTCTCTGTTATGTAGCAGTCAGTTTACTGTTACTATTATAAAATACTGAGGTAATAACATAAATAGAAAAGACTGATTCATTTTAGAGTTTCCAACCCATTGCTTTTAAGCCTCTAGTAGAGTACTGAATGGAAATGAAAGGGAATACATGAGAGAGTAAACTATTCACCTCATGACTATGAGCAAAAGCAAAGGGCTACAGGCCCCAGTCCACTTGGAAGGCATATACCTGATTTCCTGAAGACCTTGCACAAGGCACAAGTCTTACAGAGTAACCACCCTGAGGACAAAATCTCTAACACAGGGACAATAAAGACAAACACTACAGCAGTTATCTTCTACAAGTTTTATTGTTCTGCATTTTATATTTAGACATATGCTCTATATGAGTATTGAGTTTATTTTCAAAAGGCTATAAGGCTTTCGTCTAGATCTGTATGTGTGTGTGTGTGTATGTGTGTGTGCATGTCCAACTTTTCTGTCATTACTTCTTGAAAAGATTGTATTTATGCTACATTGTTCCTTTATCAAAAATCTGTTGACTATATTTATATGGGTGGATTTGTGAGTTTTTTTCTGTCCCATTGATGTATTTGTCTCTTCTTTCACTAGTACCACACTGTTTTAATTACTTTAGTTTTACAGTAAGTGCTGTTAGTTAAGGTCAGTTTTCCAACTTTATTATTCTTCAAAATTGAGTTGGTTCCTCTGGGGTGTTTTTCTTTCCATATAAACTTGAGAATCAACTTGTTTTCAATCTACGAAATACTGAGATTTTGATTAGGATTGCACTAAATCTATAGATTCAGTTGGAAATAATTAGCATCATAATGAGTCTATTCATTAACATAAATGTCTTCATATTTATTAGTTTTATAACTCCTTTCATCATAATTTTACATTTCTATTTAGATCTTTTTGTGTAAAGTTTGTTACATTTACACCTAAGTATTTTATTTTTGGGATGCTAATGTAAATAATAATGTGTTTTCAAATTCCAGTTGTTCATCAGTAGTATATAGGAAAGCTATTGACTTTTGCATATTAACTTTACCTGACAACCTTGTGATAATCAAGGTTGGTCCAAGGATTTTTTTTCCTTTTTGTCAATCTTTTGGATTTTCACATGATTATGCCATTTGTGATCAAACACATTATTTTTTCCTCCTAAAGCTTTATACCTTTATCTTTTTTCTTGACTTACTGCATTAACCAGGAATTCCAGCACAAAGTTGTAATGAGGGTATAGAGGGAAGAACTCTTGATAGTTTTGGATTTCAGCAAGAAAACTTATAGTTTATAACCATTGAAATGATGCCATCTTTAGACTATTTTTAGATGTTCTTCATAAAGTTGATTACATTACCGACTTTTTCTAGTTTGCTGAGAGTTGTTATCTTGAAGAGATGTTAGATGTTTGTCAGTGCTTTCCCTATGTCTATTGATATGATAATGTGAGTTTATTTCTTCTTTGGCCTGTTTTTTTATATTATGGAGTTGTTAGCCTCATTGACTGTTTGAAGAAGTATTTGTTTCTATCTTCCGGAAGAATTTATATAGAATTTTTATATTTTTTCTTAAATGCTTGGTAGACATCAATAACAAACTCATCTGAGCATATTGCTTTTTGTTTTCATAGGTTATTATATTGATTTAATTTTTTAACAGCTATAAACTCTCTTTCAGATTGCTTGTTTCTTCTTATGAGAGTTTGGGCAGAGTAAATGTGTCAGAAAACTTGTCCATTTCATCTATGTTATCAAAGTTGTTGGCATAGAGTCATTCATAATATTACTTTAATATTTTACATCTTTTTAATGACAAAAGGATCAGTACTGATGCTCTCAATTTATTGAGAACAATTTATTTCCTGGTTTCTTTTTCTTTCTTTATACATTTTCTCTTTCATTATTTCATTCTCTTCTCTTTTTTCTTCTCCTTTCTCTGTTTCTCTCTTATGTTTTGTAGTTAGCTTTACCAGAGTTTTATCAATTATATTGATTTTCAAAGAACCAGCTTATGGTTTTGTTGATTTTCTCTATTCATTGCCTGCTTTCAAGTTAACTGATTCTGCTCTAATTTTTTGCTTGTTTTCTTCTATTTACTCTAGGTTTAATCTGCTCTTCTTTTTCTAGTTTCCTATGATAGGAGCCTGAATTACTGATTTTAGAGCTTAGTGCTTTTCTAAAACTGTATATATTCAGGACTATGACCCTAAGTACTACTTTTACTGCATCCCAAACATTCTGATACATTGTATTTACATTTTTACGTAGCCCAGAAAATTTTAATTTTCTTGTGGTCTCTTGGACCCATGACCTATTTAGAAGTGTTTTGGGATTTTTCACGTATGTTTCTGTTACTGATTTCTAATTTAATCCTATTGTAGTTTGAGAATCAACATTATATGACTTCTATTCTTCTAAATATGCTTTATTATCAAGAATATGGTGAATTTAGATGACTATTCCATATGAACTTGAGAAGAATGTATATTCTGCTGCTGTTGTATAAACTAGTCTATATACGTAAAATATATCCAGTTGATTGAGGGTGGTATTGAGTTCAACTATGTTCTTACCCATTTTCTGCCTGCTGAATTTTCCCATTTTTATTACAATGACATTAACTACCCCACTATAGTGATGGGTTCATTTATTTCTCCATGTAGTTATGTAAGTTTTGCCTCTGTGTTTTCAATGTATAAATCTCAAAATAAAATGGATTGTTCTGCCTCTTTGGAGTACTGAGATTTTTTATTTAAAAAATTTAAAGACAGACAAAACAATAATGAAGACAAAATCAAAACAACACAAGAACAACAAAAATAACACATGACCTGGATTAGCTATGCCTTTATTTTTCCTAACTTTCCTTAATCTGAAGTCTACTGTCTGAAAAATAATTCTGCTACCCCTACTGTTTTTTCATTAATGTTACCATGGTATATCTTCAAATCTGAAATAGATGATATTTAATGTGATTATAGATACAATGGGTTTAATATCTACTGCAGTTTTCACTATTTTGCATTTGTTGCCCTTTTTCTTTGTTATAAACTTGGCTTTCCACTCTTTTTCTACATTTTGTTGTTTTTATTGAACTTGTTATATGATTATCTTTTCTTCTTAGCATATCATTTATACTTTTAAAAGAATTTTTTGGTGGTTTCCTTATAGTTTGCAGTATGCATTTCCAACTAATCCAAACCCAGTGACAAATAATTATATTCCTTCATGGATAGTAGAAGTATCCTATAATGAAATATTTCTGAGTCCATCCTTCTGTCTTTTGAAATTTTCCTGTCAGTAACTTCACTTGTTTTTAAGCACAGGATATGTGCAAAAGATAAAAAATAAAATGCATTGCTGATCTTAATAAATATTTTGAATAAAATTATCTATTAGATCAACTAAGAATAAGAAAACTAACGATTTGTTATTTTCTCTCCATTAATTCTCTGCTGCATTTTATTTATGAAGCTCTGAATTCTGTTAATAATTCTCATAAGGCAGGTCCACTGGCAACAATTTACCCCAATTTTTGTTTGTTCAGGAAAGCCTATTTGTCTTTTACTTTTGAAGAATAATTTTAAGAGACTATAGAATTTTAAGTTAGTGGGGTTTTTCTGTCAACACTAAATAATTTACTATACTCTTATTGCTAGAGAATTTTTCAAAGGCAATTGGATGAATTTTATCTTTACTGTTTTATGTGTAAGAATTTCCCCTTGGTTCCTTCAATATTTGTGTCCTTATCTTTCATTTCCTGCAGTTTGAGTAGAATATGCCCAAAGTGTAGATTTGTTGCCATTTATTTTACTTAATGGTCTGTAAACTTTTGGGACCCGTAGTTTGACATTTCACATTAACTTGGAAATTATCAGTCAGTTTTTCAAATCTTTTTTTCTGTTGCTTTCTTTCCTTATTTTCTTCCTAGTGTTATTATATACGTGTTACACTTTTGTTACCCATATCACAGTTCTGTGTGTGTGCGTGTGTGTGTGTGTGTGTCTTGTCTCTCTATCTCTCTGTCTCTGTCTCTGTCTGTCTCTATCTCTCCCCCTCCCCTTATTTATTTTTTATTTAATCTTGGTTTATCACAGACAGGTTCTTTTTTTTTTTATTTTAGAAACATAAAAGTACAAAAACATATTGACAAACAGATACCCATTATCATAGAAAATAGTACAATCACAACTAATCTATAGACAAGGTGATATGGTCTCAACAGTAGTTGTTGCTTTATCCATTGATATCTTCGAA
>PVLD010024923.1:0-24607 GCA_004027595.1 Dinomys branickii
GTGTACAGGAATGCTATTGATTTTTGGGTGTTGACTTTGTATCCGGCTACGCTGCTGAATTTGTCAATTAATTCCAGGAGTTTTCTTGTGGAGTTTTTGGGGTCCTCCATGTATAGCATCATGTCATCTGCAAATAGTGATAGTTTGACTTCTTCCTTTCCTATCCTTATTCCTTTTATTTCTCTCTCTTGTCTGATTGGACAGTCCATTTCTGAATGATTCAAAGATCGGCGCCCAAAGTGGAGAAAACACGTTCTTTGTAGATTTTCTGAAGTGCACGGAACAAAGGCACAGGCTCGCTCTCAGTCCGTCACATCTGTGTGCTGTGTGCAGGTTGTAATTCAAGAAAGTCAAAAGCATTTATTTACATGCGTGGACATAGCATTACAGGTGGAGAGTTTGAATACAAGTTGTCTACAAGGTGGCCTAGTCTGTGACACACTGTCATTTGTGACAAAAGGGGTGCAATTGGAGGTCATTGTGTGAAGTGAACTAAGCCAAGTACAGAAAGGGAAGTACCACGTGATCTCCCCAGTGTATGGGCACAAAAGCGCTGATCAAATGGGAGCTGAGTGTGGGGAGCGGTGGCCAGAGGGTGGGAAGGGCAGGAGAGGAGCACGGGGGGAGGGGGGCAGGGGGGAGGCAGGCTGACCAGTGTGTGGCAAATTGTCAGTAGGACTTGGAAGTCCTCGTGTGCTACTGCGCGGTGGAGGGACTGTAGATAACAGCCGTGTGTTGTATATTTTAAAACGTTAGAAGAATGCACACATTTTCACCCTGAAGAAATGATAAACTTTTGAGGAGATGGAGACATTGACCCTGATTTGAACTTTATGCAACATTTACATGTATGGAAACATCACAACAGCGCTAAAATTATGCACATTTTGTTTTTATGTTTCAGTTAAAAGTGAATTTAAATGAAGAAGAAACCTACTTTTATAAAGAAATGAATAGGTTAATCTCACCTATTGACTAAGATATATCACGTTAACACAATCACAAGAGAATTGAATGACTATATTAGTGTAGGAAAAAGTTGAATTCAGAACAAAAATATTGCCAGACACAAAGAGGGACATTTGACAGAAGCAAAGAAGTCACTTCAGCAATGGATAAGTATTTTAATTGTGTATTCACTGAATAGTACAGCTTAAAATACTTAAACAAAACACTTATACAACTGTAGGGAGAAATAAACACTTCTCTCTCAGAGATTAATTACTAGGCTATAAATTAGCAATACTACCAAGCAAGTTGATCAAATTAGCATTTAAGGAGCACACGTTCGAGAGACATATAATACATCCTCTTTCAAATTCGATTTGTATTTCCAACAAGTATATACCATTAGCTGTCCTGTAAAACAAGAGTCAGAGATATGTCTCTGACTCCAATAGGATTATGTTAAACTAGAAATATCCTGTATCTTGAAAATCCCCCAATGTTGAGAACTAAATATCATACTTCTAAATATTTGACTGGTCCAAGAAGATCTCAAAAGGGAAATGGCAAAATATTTTGAATTGAATGATAATAAAGAAACACAACTGAAAATAGCAAATGCCCACTTGTATGATTCATGTAAAACTTTATTTAGAGGCAAATTTACAGCTTTAATCTTGGAGCAGAGATTTAAAGATATAAATGAAGTGGCCGAAACATAAACAGAACATGGTAAATTGAGCTACAGCAAAATCAGAAACTTCTCATTTTTGGAAAATCATGTGACATCTTTCAGTTTGGGGCTTCTGCCCGACTTCTAGAAAAAGCTGATTTTGTCACTGTATTTGTAGTAATTTATTACAGCAATAATGGGAGCAGTGTTTATAAGCTGACAAACAACTGAAATAAAGATCATAAAAAGTAGTTTTACAACTCAATTACAAGAAAATCACTACACTAATTTAAAAACTGACAAAGATTTGAGCAGATGCTACCCAAAGCGTATGCAGAGAAGGTGTTCAGTGTCATCCGTCATCAGTGAAACACATGAAATGCTACTGCGTGTTACTACAGTGGCTGAAATTTAAAGTGCACGGCACAGTATGCTTTGGAACCATCGGATGTGCATACGTGACCAGGGACTGTGCAATGATATCACTGTAGATAGCTAACTTATTTAGAAATAGTCTAGGCCATCAGACCAGGCCCTGAAACCTCAGTGTGGAAGACAACTGTGGGTGGGGGCACCTGCCTTGAAAGTGTGGCCTCAGGACCAAAAGGAATGACGGCACCCAGCTACTTCCCCTGGGGATGAACAGCAGTGACTGATGTTCTAAATAGGAATGGATCATGGGTGGGAGGAACAAACCTCTCTACTCAGCCCTTCCAGGAGAGTGTTTGTACCTGCCATGTATGCCTGCTTCCCCGCTTGGTCCACATTCAATCAGCGTTACCTGAGCTACTGTATTCCTACATTTACTGACTGACCATAGCTTTACCCCACCTTGTGATTTTCCACTGGATATTACCAGAGTGATTATACTTGTAATCTTATCAGTTACCTACAGTTCTATCCTGCCTTACATCCACCTTGCTTTATGGGTTTGCCCTATCAAACTCCCTTGAGAAGCAGGTTCCCCGGCCACCCACTTGGGACTCCTCTGTCTCTCTTAGGCAGAAGCTTTCTTTCTCTCAATAAATTCTTCCTACTCTTAACCTCCATTGTTCCTAGAATTAATTCTTTGATTTTAGAGGACATGAACTCAGTATATCAAACATCTAGCACGTCTGGAGTTATATTTCCCTTATATTATTTGGTTATTTTACATCCTATATCAATATAACCACTTTGGAAAATATTCTGGAAGATTTTTTAATAAACATATACTTGCCATATGACCCTGTAATTTTACATTTGTGTTATTAAATAGAAAAAAATTGACCATGCAATTGTCATTTGCTTATGTATTTTATTGATCTGGCAATTTTGATGTTTTCAAAATTACTACTTTGGTACAGTACTGATCTCTTTTGTTTGAGAACTGCTAAGGGGACACTATTTTCATAGCACATTGGCATAAGTATTCATTAAGATGTCCAGCTCCTCCCAGATGTGAGCTGTGGCCTTCAATTTGCTGTGGTCTGAGTGGGTGTGCCCTTCCTCCCATGCATATTTTCAAGTCTAAGGTGATGGCCTTAGAAGGAAGGGCCACAAGGAGGGGATTATGCCATGAGAGAAGAGTCCTTGTGAGTAGAATGAGCACCCTTATAGAGAGGCTCAAGACAGTCTCCTCTCTCCCTCCACCAGGTGAGATGACCACTGCAAGGTGGCTGTCCACACATCAGGAAATAGACCTTCACTAGACGGTGACTCTGCCGAAGCCTTGGTCTTGGATTTCTTAGCCTCCAGAACCGAGAAATAAACTTACATGTAGTGTTTGTAAGTAACCTAGTTTATGGTATTTTGTCATAGCATCCCAGCTGCACTGAGCAGCACCTGTTAACATTGACATTCATCCTGACTGGACTCATTTGGAACATTTCTGACTTGACTTGCAGCAAATTTCTGACAGTCTTAATTTAGGACCCATTAGAGTAGACAGCAGCTGGTGCTCCTGCTCCTACCCACCTAACCAACTCCCACATCAGCCAAATTGGTTCTTGATGTGTTTATGCAAAACTGCTGGGAGTAATGCATCACAGTCTAATCGGGAAGGAAAAGGAACTTATGCCTGGGAAGCTAAATCAAACTAAAACAAAAAAGATACTGTCTTTCTAATAATGTAGATGAAAATTGGTATCAATTTTCACTGTTATAAAAATTATTCGTATGTGGTAAATGAAAGCAAAATAAACAGTTTTTGCTAGGTTATTTCTTTGGAGATCTGGGATCCTCACTGCTACATCTTGCTTAGTGGAATGGAATGAAGAGGGTGAGGTTTGAGTCTATTCTCTGGTTTCATCTAGCTGTTTACCCTTGGAAACTACATCATTTATCTGCGCCTAAACTCCTTGAAATATAAAGTAAATCTTTGTCTAATTTTGTAATTTAGTTTTGTTTTTTTATTTAGAGAGATAGCAAATTCTTTAATCAAAGGCAGAAGACTATTTGTACAGATGCAAGGAGTTGAGTAACTGTATATTCACTTTCCCGGGGTAGGGTGTTGTTGATGTGTATAGCACATGTTCTATTTCTAGCAATAAAGTTTAACTAGTAGTTTGAAATTATTTTGTTGTTAGGAGATTCTATTAGTTTCATAAATAGAATGGTATAATAAATATCCATTATTTAAGCTATCCAGACCAGATTCTGGGACTAACATTTTCCCATCCTCCACCATCTTTTCCCTCAGAGGAGTTTGCTTTCTAACATGAGCATCATTACTCTATCAATGGACCCAGGCAGGCTGGGGCCAGAAAGAGTGGTGAGGAAATGTTTTTCTGACAATTGAGGTCATAAGATGTAAGACTTTGGAGCTATTAGACTTCATGTTTCACTATAAAGCAAAAAAAAAAAAAAAATCTTAAACTAGGAAAAGAGTGAAGTCAGCATTCCCAGAGAAGCCAACATGAGAGAATCAAACACAGCCTGGTGGTGAGTAGTGACCCAGCCACTCCTGGTGCCCTGTGAGGACTTCTATTCATGGTGTCTCCAAAAATGTTCTTAGTTAAATTATGTAAATATAGGTTTGCAATGGCAATCAAATAGCTTTGATTAATGTAATTTACAGTGCACTTAAGTTTTAAAAATCTCATGCTTCAATAATATCTTGTGATTTTAAGAACTAGATTACATTTTTATATGGTTTTAAGATTATCTTCTTTTCTTACCAATAAGTACAGTCATGCAAACAAGCTGACATATAATTTTTCCATCAGACTTAATACAGAGGAAACACTAAATCATTCCATGACATAATTCCAAAATATTCTTGAAGAGTGTGATGTTAAAACAGATATTTGAACAGAGATGAATGTGTGTACATGCTGAAATGCTGAAAAACATTATTTCAGTGCATCTGAGGTCTCACACCCTCATGTTCTTCAATTTTCATACAAACCTGTATTTTTTGCCAGATAAGTAACAGTATAAATATGGCACTTAAATTAATTTTTCCTCCTCCTTGTTAATATCCTCTCTCCAAAGTGAACAGATCACATAAAGACTGTCTTTGATGTGTGTTTTGAGATCACGGGAGATGCATTAGTGTAATTATGGCTTTGACAGTAGTTATAATACCACTTCATCATTTTGTCCAGAGTGGTTCTCAAATGACTAGAATGGGGCACAGCAGCACAGCTATTAGAGTGGACAATGCTGCTCACAATAGGTTTGAGCCAAGGGCTCCGTGGCTACTTAACTTTCTCATGGAAATATTAGAGTTTATTTGGGTGAGAAAAAACGAGGCTCCATATTTCAGCTTGAGTCTAGAACATGTTGCTGTTGCCAGACTAGCAGAGTATTACTCTTTTCTGAGCAGAATATCCCAAAGATGTTTTGTTTGTACTTCCAGATGTTTAACAGTACCATCACAATGATGAATTCCTTAGGACACAGGTACATAGACAGCATCCTCAAGAATAAGTAAAATGTATAAACTTCCATGTATTGTCAAAAACATTACAGAGATTTTAAATAATACAAACCAAATTATTTCTAACCTTTCATAGTGATAAACTACTCTAAATTATGAATTAATATGATGAAATTATAGCCCAGTGAAGGCGAAACTTTTAGAGCTTTCAATGATAGCAAATAGCACACTGAGGCACATGTGCCATGGGTTCACCCTGACTGTGTGGAGCCACTTTGACAGCTTGTACAGACTTAGGGTCTACTTTCTCATAAGGCTCAATGGAAAGGAACATACAAGTATAGTGGGGAGAACTAATATACTCTAGAAATTCAGGGAAGTTGTTATAGAGAAAGAAACTTTAATCAGAGCCAAAGGAGGCAGGGAGAGAAGAGTGAGATCAAGGTGCTGAGATTTTGTAGACAAAGGGCATATTTTGGCAGCTTAGCTTTAACAACTGTGTAACCCTTGCTCAACTTAATTGAACTTCTCTAAGCCTCAGGTCCTTCCTTTTAAACATTATGAAAATATTACCTCCTTCCTGGAATTTCCAAGATTAAGTAAGATGCTATGCATAAAGACTTTAGCATAGTACCTTGCATGCAACAAGTTTCCACCGGCAATTAGCTTTGATGGGAAGAAATTGAATGATTGTAAGCAGAGAATAACATGATTAGATTTATACACTTTTAAAGATCACTCTTTCTTGAGTGTTTGAAAGGCTTCATAGAAGAGCAAGCCTAAATGTCTTAAGATCAGTTACAGTAACATTAACATGTTAATCCAAGAAGGGGCAATGGTTGTGGGCAGACACAAGAAATAACAGGTGAAGACAGTAAGAAGACCGAGTAGGACATCCTGGACCCTTCTCACCCCCACAGACATACAGGTTCTGTAATGACTCATAGACAGATTTCATCTGTGGGAAATAATGAAGCGATTGAAAGTATCTAGGATTCTGGGGGATGCAAAACCAAACCAGATGAAGCCATCAGGGTCATTCAGGACATATTCTCAAGGAGACTCCAGCCCTCAGACATTGCTATACAATCAGAAAGAGAGCCCCTAGCTGCTAGCTTATTCATGGGACAGAAAAGGTTGGTATTAAGGCTGGTCTTGGAGCTCTGCTGGTTCCAGAACAGTTTATTTGGCAAGGGAGAATGGAGGTTGTGGCTTAGGCTGGTAAATATTATTGCCTTTTTCCTTCAGCAGAATAAGCGGATGAAAAATGCCATTGCTCAGCTTTCTCATGGAGAGGGAGAGAAGTTGATTTGTGCATCTACCAGTACAACGTCTGAGGTGCCCAAGCTTCTGGCATTTGTCTCATCAGCTGTGAAGCAGGTAACTTTAACATATTCTTGCTGTCAGCAGCTAGAATGAAGGCAGTTGCTGGGGTAAATAGATACCATAGCTTGCTCTCTACCCAGGCTCAGCACAGAGACAACAGACAAAAACCACTGCTGACTGTTTTTTCCTAAGGAGGAAAGCAGTTGAAAGAGGGCCACAGAATCCCTGGAGCAGTGGTGGTGTAGCTTTCAGTGTTGCAAATAGCCCATCGTACCACACATGCCATAGGGTTGCCTCTTATGCCCTAGAGAGCCAGGCGGGGTGATGAGTGTCTTCTCTTATGTGAGGCCACTCTGTGAAGACCGGGGGAGGTTCCTGCCTTGTATATTAGGGAAGCATCAACAGAGCTTTAAAAAGATGAAAAATCAGGTGAAGATATTCCACAGAAGAAAAAAAGTCTCCAGAAATGGGCTCAAATAAAATGGAGCTGTCTGATTTACTTAAAAGATCACCTCTTAGACAGATGTTCATTGAGGTCAAAGCAAGAATGCATAAACGAAGTGAGAATTTCCTCAAAGATGCAGAAAGTATTAAAAGGACCAAACAGAAATGATGAAATAGTGAAGCGAAGAACACAAAAATTGACCTGAGAAAAATCACTTCCGGAGCTCAGTAGCAGACTAGATCGAACAGAAGAAAGGATCAGTAGATTTAAAGATTACTGGAAATGATTCGGTCAGAGGAACAAAAGGGGAAAACATGTCAAGAAAGTGTGAGGAATGCGTGGGACAAAAGGACCAACATGCTTTTGGGGAATGACAGGGCAGAAAAGAGAGGGAAAGCAGCACACGGCGTATTCAAAGCAAAAATGAGTAGCTGACACTTCCCAAATACTGAGAAGGACATGGGTGTTAAGATCCAAGAAGCCCAGAGCATATCAAATAAGATGATCCAGAAGAACTGCGTACAAAGACACATTTTAATCAAACTGTCAAATGAAAGAAAATTTTGAGTTCAGCAAGAGAAAATAACTTATCACACACAAAGGAATTTCTTTAAGACTAGCAATGGGTTTTTCAGCAGAATTTCAAGCTAGAAGGGATATTCAAAGTGCAAAAATGGGGAAGAAAAATAATCCCTCTGACCTAAGAATACTATCCCTGGATAAACCTTCCTTCAACACTGTGAGAGATAATTAATTTGCAAGACAAGAAAAAAAAAAGAGAGAATTTGTCACTATTAGATTGTCCTTAGAAGGAATGCTAGAGTTCTTCAAATTCAAATAAAAAGGAGAAATTCATATACTTCCCTAAATTATATATTTTGTTATTTCAAAAATATTTTAAGACATGTGGTAATGTGTTCCATTTACAGTACTAGCTTAGATTGTTGAAGAGAAAGATTTGTGTTGTTATCTGTTTGTTTCTTTTATGTATGAATCTTTATGGTTTATTACTTATACTCTGAGTACAAAATACTCTACTTTGAGGATAACAATACACAATATATTAACTAAAAATGTACAACATGGCCTGAGAACACATGAAAGTATGAAACTCATTGGCAAAGGCAGCTATATAGACAAGAGAGAACACAGAATTTAAGCAATGCGGTTGAGTAAATCATTTAATTTCTGCATGAGTTAAAATAACTATAAAATATATTGAAGGATACATAATACGAATAGGTATAAATTGTAACAGTAATAATATAAAATATGTGGGTGTGTGTAGAGATGAAAATGAAAACCTTGTTTTTTACTTAGACTGATACAAGATAATTCTGTGTAAGCCCAAATTCAAGCCCCCCACACTGTCCCTGCTGATGTAACAGACAAGAAAAAGACACACTTATCAAAGCATATCAGTACAAAAAAAAAAAAAACCCAGAAAGCAGAGGAAGACAGCAAGAGAAGACAGACAGACAAGACATCTATGAGAGTGACAGAGAACTGATACAACACTGATCAAAATCTGTTAATAAGTTACTTTAAGTGGAGATGAATTAAACTTTTCAATCAAAACTTCAAATGGCAAAATAAATTTTAAAATGGCCCAATTATATGCTACCTAACAAATTCATTTTAAATTTAAGAACATATATAGATTGAAAATAAAGGGATGTTAAAAGACATTCCATGCAAGTTATAACCAAAAAGAAGACATTTTCTAAATGTAAAATATCAATTCATAACTGATTTTTAATGCCTCATAACGTTTATAAATAGATATGCACAAATAAAAACAGTTGGAGGAGAAACAGCAATGCCAATACCAACTGGAGACTCCAGCACTCCACCTTCAATAATGGATGGAATATTCAGACAGACAGTAAGGAAACTGAATTTGAGCAACATTATAGTCTACAAATTTAACACACAGAGAACAATCTATTTAAGGCAATAGAATACACATTCTTCTATAATGCAAATGAGTCTTTCTCCAGAAAGGATGACAAGTTATACAAGAAAAATCTTAGTAAATTTAACAATTTGATATGATACTGTGCTGCTCAGCTTACACATTGCTGGAACAGAATAACTAATGCCCACAGCTTAAATGATTCTAGAAGCTTCAGTCCATGGTCAGTTCGCTTCCAGGCATAAGCACCATGGGGGAAGGACATGGTGGGGAAAACTTACTCCTTTCTTGGCATCCAGGAAACAGAAAATAGGGATAAGCAGCCAGAGAGAAAGGGTCCAGGGGCAGATAAAGTCCCAAAGGTCACACATCAATGACCCCTCAGATTTAATCAGAAATGTGCTTCACTGATCTCCTAGGTGTGTCTCAAGCCAATCAAGTTAACAGTGAAGAATAAAGGTCACAGATACCCAGTGTATCTTCTCTGGCTGCAATAGAAGTCACTAATCATACGGGAAATGCAAATAAAACTCACAAAGACATGACACCTCACATCTGCTAGGAAGGCCATTACTGAAAAACTAAAGACAGGACTTCTGTTGGCAAGGGTGTAGAGAAATTAGCATCCTTGCATTCTGATGTTCGAACTGTAAAATCTTGAAGCCACTGTGAAAAATATTACAAAGTTATAAAAAAATTAAAGATAAAAATGCATATGGTCTAGAAGTCCCAGTTCTGTGTATTTATCCAAAAGAATTAAAAACAGAATCTTAGAGGGACTTCTGGGAAGGTGGTGGAGTGGTGAGCAGCAGGGAAAGAGCCTCTCTGAGATTTGGTGTCTGGACATTGGAATACAGCAACGTAAGGAGGAAAAGAAGGAGAGAGGCGGGTCTTCAGGACCCAGGAAAGATCTGAAGTGAGAATCGCAGTCCACAGGGAGAAGAATTCAATGAAGAGGAAGAAGGTGACAGGCGGCACTTTCTCCCTGAGCCTGGACTCACGGTGTGGGAGGGATAACTCGGTATGGTGACCACTGGTGACCCCAGAGGCCTCCAGGGGAAACTCACCAGTACAATGGAGCAGTGGACACAGTGGACTGCAGTGGCTGGTGAGTTATTCAGGTTCAGATGTCTCCCAGCAGAGGACAACTGGCTGGGAGCCATCTTGGAGAGAGGCCGACTGAGCTCAGAATACAGAGCAACTGCTGACTCCATGTAGCAGGTTCCAGTGGTGGAGTCAGAAAGCCCAACTCAAGCTGGAGGAGACACATGGACTGCTGTGCACTGAAGGGGTCTGGTTCCAGCCTCACTGCCAGAAGCCAGCCTGCACATCAGTGGAACTAAAGATGTAGCTTCGCTGAGATTATCCAGTACCTTGTAGTAAAGCTACAACTGGCTTGCTGTGATTAATTAACATGGATCTGGACTCTGTCTGTCCCTGTTGTCTACCAGTGATAGTAGAGACACGTAAACGCAGATTTTTTGGTTGCATATTTTAACACTAATTTAAATAGTAGAAAATTTTTCAAAAGTTTTTTATAAGGTAATTTATTATGTGATACAACTTTAAATTTTTAAAAAAATTCTACAAGGTTTGCCAGCTGATTCATTCTATAGGATTAGGAATATAAATAAACCAATTTTTTTGAAAATAAATAAATATTTCAAAATTTAGATAATTTGAGTTCTCTTTAGACATGATTTTATTCTCAGAAGTGTTCCAGCTCAAGTGATAAATTAGGTAATTGTGCTGGCTATCAGAATGTCTCTCAGCCAAGCCTCTTAACCAGGAAAACATGTACTTGCTAAATTGTAAGTTCAACGTTTGGAGATTTTAGAGGTCGTGAGGGAAGCTAGTATTAACAGGTAGAGAAAAGGGAGTTTGATGTGGGTGTTCCTGTAACCAATGGCCTTTTCTTAGTGGATGGGCAAAAGTAAGAAAACTGACTTCGAAGGCTAGGAGGAAACAAGGTCAGGTTTTACAGAGGCAGAACATGTGTGAAACTGTCCCTTGTGTAGCGTTGCGGGCAGAGCACGACTCTACCGCAGGACTTAATTGTTCCTGTAGAGCAGCGGCTGCCCAGTCTTCCTAATTCCTGCCTTCCCTCAAGTGAACGCTACCGCCCCTCTGCTTTTTGGTCCTGATTGGATATCAGTGTTGGGGTTGGACACAGATGCTGGGTGCTTTTACATAGGCCAAGGGCTCTAGAATGAGGAGGAGCCGTGTTCATAGTGAGAGGAAAGAGATTTTGTTTTTGGGTGCAGAAAGCCTGTACTCTGAGCTGGATGCAGACAGACATTTATCTGCCTTCCTTAGTAGATGAAGATTCACTTTTATCCGAGTGCGTCTAATTTTATTAAACCTTTATCCTGACTGCCCAGGATTTCTGATTGCTTCTCACGCTCCACACCTCTAGTTCCCTTCTCCCCGGATTTCTAAGCAATTCAGCTCTGCTCACTGGACATCCTGGTCCATCAGCAGAAACATCCTTTGTATCTTCCGCCCTTTTTGAAATGTTTCCATTTTACTTTCCTTGTATGGGAAGTTATTTACTGCGTGGGTGCGTCCTGTGAAACGTGGCTCCTGTCCTTCTCTACCCCTGGAATTAAGGGACCAGAGATGAGGTGGATGTCCTTTTAGTTCCTTTGGCAAATTTCAAGGCATTTTTCTTCCTTTCACCTTAAAACTAAACAAATATTTAAATCTCACATTACCAGACTGCATCATACATTAATCTTCATCGCTATTGTCAAATTCTAACTTGTGGGCTAGCTCCTGAAACGCCCTGTAGTACTGCTGGTTACCTAACTGCCCTCTCAAACTATCAACTGCTTCACCGTATTTCCTGGGTCAGTCCCATCAACCTACCAATGTCCGTCTTAGTTAAACACAGATCAGCACACACATCCTAAAACTCTTTCAATTCAACTTTACCACCTTATTTTTGTTTGAACTCTCTTTTATGAACTCTTAAATTGAGTTCTTTGCCTTTTCTGTCACAATTTTTTCCTTCCTGTTATCCCCTAAATCCATGCTAAACATTTTTCAGCCCCTATCAGTCTCTGGAAACAACTTTGGATAAGGTCATGAACAACTTTTGTACTGTTAGATGTAATGGTCAGATGTGATTAGTAATTGCTTCATATTTTCTGATACAGTCTTATAGAATTTCTTGGTCATGTTTATTGCGGAGATGCTTTATACCATGCTTTCTAGTGTCATCTTTGTTATTAAGCCTGAATCTGTGTGTGGATTAGGATGAGGACTCTCACCTCTCCCCCTATTAATTTTTGCACCCAAAACCATACTGCTTAGTTACTAAAGCTTTAAAATAAATATTGACGTTTGCTACAGCAACTCTCTCTACCTTGCTCTCTTTCAAGAGATTCTTAGCTTTTCCTGATCATTTGCATGCCATTTAAATTTTACAACCAAATGCCAGTTTCACAAAGGAAACTGTAGGAGTTTGGATATTTTGTTGAAAAAAATATATATATCTAAAAATTTGTAGAGACATTGTTATAGTTTTATCTCTTTCAATCTATTAGCATGGCATATCCCTTTATTTCTTCTATTATTTGTAGAATTTCATTCTTTGGTGATTTTATGTCTACATATTTTGTATAGGTGTTATTAGGCATATTCTCACTCTTTTTAATAAATATTTTTAAACCTCTATTTACTTTGGATGTGCAGCATGATACTTAGTTTTATATATTAGTCTTACGTACTATAACTTTACTAAACTCAACTATTTATTTTTAATGATTATTTGTGAATTATTCTAGGTATTTATATATGTAATTGCCTACACAAAATGACAATCACATTGTGGCATTTCTAATGTGTGTACCTTTTTTATTTTCATGCTCTTCTGCACGGGCCAAGAGGCTAGCCCTGTACCTCCATTGCCTGTTTTCTGGAAGAGTCTGTACAGGAGTAGCACTAACCTCCCCTTGAGTTTCTGGCAGGCTTTTCCCTGTGGCCATCTGGGGCATGTCAGCCTCAGCGTGTTCCTGAGCTGGGCCTTGAGGGTTTCAGTTAGCCGTCAAATGCACTTACAGAAGACGGTGCTTCACTAATTGTATTCTGTTTCTTTCTTCCTCGCAAAATAAACTTTATTTAGCACTTACCATGTGCCAAGCAGTCTCCTAAAATGCTTTCTGGCACTTTCTCACTCCATTTAACAAGGTCACAGCAGCGCTGATGTGTTGATGGGACAGAGGCCCTGGTAGCTCAGGTGCCTCCATTTAGGCCAGGGTGGAATCGGTGGACCCAGATTCCCATGCCAGGCAGCCTGGCTACAGAACTCATTCCCCAGAGTGCTGCACCGAGGGCTTCAGCTACTGTTCTGTCTCCTTCTATCAAGTCAATTCCTATGGTCCTTAATTACCCATCTTTCTCAGTTCCTAGCGTGTGTTTTTTAGTCAAAGTTTTCTTGATTTATCCAAACTCTATTTCAATATGTGGCAGTTTTATTCTCATTCATTTTGAATAGTTTTTCATTTTAACTCTGCAGTTGTCTTTATTCTATGCTATTTACAAGAGTGCTATTTACAAATTTTCCACATTTCTAAGTGGGAAGTTTCTTTAGGCTAGACTTTACTGTCTAGTTTCGCGGCATTGTAATCAGAACTTGAACCATGTAATTTCTGTCTTGAGGACTTTATTTAGAACTTCTGGTACCCTAACATCTGGTTAATTATTGCAACTGTTCCATGGTGTTTGAAAATTGTGCATATTCTTAATTTGTTAGGCATGCAGTTCTATATATACCACATTGAGTTGGACATTTATGACATTAAAATTCCTTACATTATTTTTTCCTTTTCTATTTGATTTGACCTTTTGTGAGAGAGATGCCCCCACCTCTAGATTTTAGTTTTGACAATTTCTTTTGCATTTTTGACAATATTTGCATTATATATTTCAATGTTTGGGCCTTAAATCTTCAAATTTCTAACCAAGTTTATTTCTATCCCTCTAAAGCACCTATCTTTATCATGTTAAGTATTTTGGCCTTGGTTTTGATTTTTCCACTATTCATTTTCCTAAGTTGAGTTTTTATAGCATTTGCTTCACATATTTATGTCCATCTCCTTTTTTTTTCATGTCCATCTCCTTAGGGTCAAATTTCTCTGCCATGATCACCTGCCACTAAGCATGTGCACATTTGCTTGGCTCTGCCTCCTCACCAGTCTGGGTGGAGACTTGCTGATTGGCGGGGATCGAGGCTGAGCAGATTCTGAGAAGATGTCCTCATTCTTTAAAGCTGGTGGGACAGAACTGAAGATACCCATCAGCTCTCTGCGTACCTCAGCCCAGATTTCCATCAGGACTTACTTCTCATTCAAAGCTCTGCTAGACTCCTCTAGAATGCAATCACACTTTAAATTTTTCTGCAACTCCTGCAAGAACATAGGGACACAGATTTGCTACACCTCCAGGAGTTCAGAATTGTGTTTTCTTGGTCTTTTTTCATCAGGCCCATGTTGTGTTTTCATAGGTACTAGCCTTTGCACACGGACAGATCTATTCTGCTAGAGTCTGTGGTGACATTTTCTTTGTGCACCTGGAGACTTGCCAGAATCTTCTCTTCCTTCTGTACCTGTTGGACAGGTCATGGTCCATGGCTTTAGTTTCCTTTTCCACCAGTGTATCAAAGTTTCTTGGTTACTTTTCTCTCATTGCTGAGACAAAATACCCAACGTCCAAAATGAAGGAAGGAAAGGTTTATTTAGCTTACAGTTTGTGGAGGTTTCAGTCCTTACTTGGCTGGTTCTGAGACAGAGTGGCACATGGCAGAAGGCAAACTCTTCATGGCAGCAGAGCACAGCAAAAACCACAAGAGCAAAAGGGAAGAATGGCTACAAGCAGCTTCTTCTCTCCCCTTACATTGTAAACAGCCTACCCCCACCCAGGGGGCGTGTAGCACTCACACAATCTCCATGTCCTCCTCTTCCACAGGTTCAGGATGAATACAAATAAGCACCCCAGCTCCCTTCTGAGTCACATAGTTAACCTTTTAAACTTCACAAATTAACACAATAAACAACATCCCAAAAGGATAAGGGTATGTCCTTTTTACCCCAAGTTTTACAACTGCTGAATTACTTAGCCAAATCTCTAGACTCCCCAAGTTGACACAATGTATCAACCATAACAGAAAGGAATAATGACAGAAATTATGGTATATCCCCCATATCTGTAGCAGGTATGTTCCAAGATACTCAGTAGATCCCTAAAACAATAAATATTATTGGATCCTATATACAGTTACACTGATTTTTGCCCTATATGCATATCTGTAAGTTTAATTTATAAATTAGGCACAATAAGAGGTTAATAATTAATAATAAAATAAAACGATTGTAACAATATGCTGTAACAGAAGTTATGTGAATGTGGTCTTTCTCTCCAAATATCTTATCCTACCTTCTTATATTTTTGTACCGTGGTTAACCTGGGTAACTGACCACAGAAAGTATAGCTGTGGATAAAGGGAAAAGTATAATCACTAATAATATTTAGTACAACACTCTGTCAGCACCTACACCCTGTATTTATTTATTGATTTTTGTACTAGTGTATTCCAATAAATTGTAAGAGTTTAAGCAGAAAAAAGTGTACTTCAATCCGCTTAAAGACGGGAGTGCATATCGTGGTGCCTGGCACCAAAGTGTCCCACTAACTTGAACCAGCTGTGGGTAAACAGGGTGATGTTCTCACAGGGAACCAACATAGAAGGCTCTGGGCAATGCAGATACCCTATCTTCTACCCTAGCCAGTAGCAGTCTGTTCTCCACATAACCACCAGAAAGAATCATAAAACTTTAGTGGGATCATGTCTCTTCTGTGTTCAAAACTTGGCTCCTGGGGACTTCCTGCCTGTCCCAAATAAAATATAAAGTTCTTACAACGGCTTCTGGTATCCAGAGTGACACGGCCTCTCTCCCACCACGTGCTTCTTGCACATTCCACTCTGATCATCTTGGCCTCTGTTTTCTGTAAACAACCCGGTTAGACTGAAGACCCTGGAGACATCACACTTGGTCTGGTGGTGCCCGGCACACCTGACCTGCTCCAGGTCTGCATGGCTCTGTGCATCCCTGACCCAAGCCTGAGCTCGAGTATTAACCTCCTTGATAATCCTCTCCCAGCCTGGTCTTCCTGGGTCTCTCACTACATTAATTTCCTTATTCTTTGGTATCACCTGGAATGTTAAATACTTATTTACCCCTGTTCCATGGCAACAGACACAATATGCTGCTGTAGTCTATGTTCCCAGTGAGTCGCGGGTACCTGTATTGCTCAGCTTTCCTCCTGCACGGACAAAAGGAGAAATGGGTTATTGGGCAGGAAGCGTTAGAGGTTTCAGTGCATGGGCAGGTTGGTTCCATTGGTGTGGCTTTGAGATGAGGGAGCAGGGATGTTGGTGACTTCTGCTGAGTATCAGTGAAGTGTGTTGGACCTTGTGGTCATGCTAGAGCAAACCAGCAGCTGCACATCACCCTTTAGGTGACCAGAGTGTATGAAAACAGGTATCTTCTTAGGCATCCACAGGAAACAAGAACTAAGGCTAGCAGTGCACTCCTAAGTGAAGGATACTGTCCAGCACACATTCTTGAGGTTTCTGTACACAGGAAAATGCTATGGGGTGGGTGGTGGGAACATAGAAACAATGGTAGTGGGTATCAAGGGAGACTAGGGCTTGGAGGAAGGAAAACAGATTTTAATTTGGTGTCTGTAGAAATCCTCTTCTTTTATTCATGGTGCCATAGATAGTAAATCACATAAAATATATTTTAATAGTAGCTCAGACTTAAATCTATGATTTTATTGCCTTTCTATGGTTCAGGATTCTCATTATCAAAAGCAGCGGTCCCCAGGTGACTCATTCCTCCACAGTGTGCAGTGCCAGGGCAGAAGCTGATTATCCGCAGTGTAATTCAGGATTGAATTGACATTTACCACTTGCTGAATCATTCATGCATGTCCAATTGAGCTGAGGGAGAGCTGTCAACAAGCACAGAATTTGGGGAAAATAATAAAAATGATATATTTCTGTTTAAAATTAATAACTGTGTGCCATGCTTACAGCCTTGAATGTTTAGAAATACATAAAATGATATTTTTTACAAATAGCCTGGATTTTCTAAAGCATTGGTCAGCTGTAAAGAACATGGATGGGAAGGACGGGGAGTGGTAATGATAAGGTCGGCTCTGAGTTTAAAGCAGTGCTGCCTGCATTATTCTGGTGTCTCCTCTGTGGAAAACTTACAAAAACTCAAGTATTCTAATGGATTTTGATGTAGTTAAAGATCTTACTGAGTTATTGGTATTAATCATAAGTTAGTTATAAGTTAAAAGAATGAAAGGAATTCTTCACTCAGCTTCAGAGCAAGGCAGTATGACTGACTCTACTCCACCATGAAGAAGCCAAGGGTTGGAGGACAACTTTCCTCAGGCTGTAAACCAGGTGGGGGGCTGAATTATGATGCATTGTGCTGTGTTATTCCAATGTACATTATTTAAATGTAGACTCTGTGCTCTCACTAGGCATTTCTTATAATTAATAGGCCAGATACCTAGAGACAACCTATAATTCTGTGGTGATTAGCAAGTTTCAGCAGAAACATGAGATAATGAAACTACTCAGGGCTGTGCTTCCAGAGTTCTGGAGCAAAGGTCAGTGAACAGAATTCCATGGAAATGTTCATGAAAAGGAGCAGAAGTAGATCTCTAAAACTGTCCTTGAAAGAATGAGCAGGAGCTGGTTTTATCAATAAATAGTAATCATTTAAGAGAAGAGAATGCATGTATAAGAATATAAAGTCAAACTTTTACTTTTTTCTAAAGAAGTATAAAAAAATTAGTTGTCTTGTGTATATTCTATAAAAATTATGTAATTGATTCCTAAAATAGAACTTGCGAAGTATTTTCAGGAACCACATTAAGAGTGAGAGAACCTTAAAAGTGGGTTATAGAACAAAAGATCAGCACATGGCAGATACAACTTTTTCTTCAGAAAATAGACTTGTAGGAGAATTGGGAAAAAAGAACAGTATTGAAATTGAGGTGTTTCCTTCACTACACTACCAATAATTTAAAGGATTTTAAGTATTATACACAATGCCTGATAAAGCTTGAAGGAAATATTTTAGTTTTCTAATTTTTTTTATTTCAAAAGTAAAAGAACAAAATCACCAACAAATAGACACACAGCAGCACAAAAAGTACAAAAACTGAACTACAGATAAGGTGGCAGGGAATCAACAATGGTTGTTGTATTACACATTGATAACTTCAGAGTGTATGCTCAGGACAATACAAATAGACATACAAGATTGCTCATATGATTAATCATCGATTGTTCCTTACATCAAAACATGAGACAATAGTGCAACCATGTCAGCCATCCTGCACATATATACATACCTACACAGCTATCCCCCTCTTCCTTTTCTCCTTCCCTTCATCCCGATTGCTCTCTACTTTTGAGCAGTCTCCCTTCATACCTTCCAATTTATATTCCCACCTCTGGTTCCTACACTAATGATACAATATGCTGTTTGCACATGCATATCTGATTTACCTCACTTATGAGTATGGTCTTGAACCATGACCATTTGCCTATAAAAGTCTCCAGCTTATCCTTCTTTATAGCTGAATAATATTCTATTGTGTAAAAATGGCACAGTTTTTTAATCCAGTCCTCTGTGGATGGACATTTGGGTTGCTTCCACGATTTATGTATTACAAATTGTGCTGCTATAAACATGGGTGCACATATATCACGGTGATATGACATTTTCAATCTTCTAGGAAATACCCAGAAGGGGAATAGCTGGGTGGCTGGGACCTCTAGACCTAGTTGGCTGAGGAATCTCCAACCGATCTCCACAGTGGTTTGACCAGTCTGCATTCCCACCAGCAGTGCAGAAGAGTTGCTATTTCTCCACAGCCTCGCCAGCATTTGTTACTGGATGCTGGCCAATCCTACTGGGGTGAGATGAAATCTCAATGTTGTTTTCATTTCCATTTCTCAAATGACTGAAGATGGAGAACATTTTCTCATATATTTATTTGCCATTTGTATTTCTTTATCTGAGAAGTGTGTATTCATCTCAGATGAACATTTCTGGATTGGGTCTTTGAATTTGGACAGGTTCATGTTTTTAAATTCTTTGTATGTTCTAAATAGAAGGCCTTTGTCCGAGGAACAGCTAGTTAGGATTTTTTCCCAATCTGTGGGTTTCCTTTTTACTCTGCTGGTGATTTCTTTAGAGGTGCAAAAACTTTTCAATAAAATGAGGTCCCCGTTGTTGATTCTTTAAAATGTTTCCCTTGCAGTTTGATCTTTGTTCATGAACTGCTGCCTACACCTGTCTTCGAGATTTTTACCTACCTTCTCTTCCAATAGGTTTAGTGTTCCTGTTTTAATATTGAGATCTATGATGCATTTTGACTTGAGTTTGGTGCATGGTGATAGACTGGGGTCTATTTTCAGTCTTCGGCAAGTGGCAAGCCAATTTTTCCAGCACCATTTATTGAAGAGGCTATCCTTCTTCCAGTGAGCTTGTTTGGCTCCTTTGTCAAAGATTAGGTGGGTAAGCATGTTTGTGGTTGTGGCTGTATCTTCCAGTCTGTTCCATTGATCCTCAGGTCTGTTTTTGAGCCAGTACCAGGTTGATTTTATTACAGTAGCTTTGTAGTATAATTTCAGGTCAGGGATTATGATTCCACCTGACTTGTCCTTGTTGCCCAGAATTTCTTTTGCTATTCTGGGTCTCTTCTGGTTCCAGATGAATTTAAGGCATGTTTTCTCTAGATCTGTGAGGTATGTTGATGGTAGTTTAATGGGGATTGCATTGAATCTGTACAACAATTTTGGTAGTATGACCATTTTCACAATGTTGGTTCTTCCTAACCATGAGCAAGGAATGTTTCTCCATTTAATGAAATCCTCTTCAATCTCTTTTTTCAGAGTACTTCATTGAATAGGTCTTTTACTTATTTTGTTAGATTGATTCCTAAATATTTCAATTTCTTGGGTGCTATTGTAAAAGGTATGGTTTTCTTAATTTCTCTCTCAGTCTGTTTATTGTTTGTGCATAGGAATGCTATGATTTTTCGGTGTTGACTTTGTATCCAGCTACTCTGCTGAATTTGTCTCTTAATTGAAGGAGTCTGCTTGTGGAGTTTTTGGGGTCTTCCATGTAAAGTACCATGTCATCTGCAAATAGTGATAGTTTTACTTCTTCCTTTCCTATCCGTGTTCCTTTTATTTCACTCACTTGTCTAATTGCTCTGGCTAATGCTTCTAGAACTATGTTAAATAGTAGTGGTGACAGTGGACATTCTTGTATTGTTCCTGACTTTAAAGTGAAAGCTTTCAGTTTTTGTCCTTTTAGTATGATGTTGGCTGTTGGTTTGTCATAGATGGTTTGGATCAGATTGAGGTAGAGACCATCTATTCCTATTTTTTCTAGGGTTTTTAACATGAATGCATGTTGGACTTTATTGAAAGCTTTTCCCGCGTCTATTGAGCTGATCATGTAGTTTTTGTCTTTGACTCTATTGATATGGTGTATTACATTAATTGATTTGTGAATATTGAACCATCCCTGAATTCTTGGAATAAATCCAACCTGGTCATGGTGTATAATTTTCCTTATGATTCACTGCATTCTTTTGCTAGTATTTTATTGAGTATCTTTGCATCTATGTTCATTAGGAAGATTGGCCTATAGTTCTCTTTCTTGATTGGGTCCTTTTCTGGTTTTGGTATTAGTATAATACTTGCCTCCAGAAATGAGTTAGGGAGAATTGCTTCCTTTTCAATTTCATTGAAGAGTTTGAGGAGTGTTAGCATTAAATCTTCGCTGAATGTTTTATAAAATTCTGCTCTGAATCCTTCAGGGCCTGGGCTTTTCTTTGTCGGTAAGTTTTTAATGACAATTTCTATCTCATTATTTGATATTGGGTTGTTCAGGGTTTTTGTTTCTTCCTGGTTCACCTTTGGTAATTCGTACATTTCTAGGAATCTGTTTATTTCTTCTGGGTTTTCTATGCTATTGGAGTAAAGATTCTCAAGTAGGTGTTAATGACCTTTTGAATTTCTGTAGGATCTGTAATGATTTCATCCTTTTCATTCCTTATTGCATGAATTTGAGTTCTTTCCTTTCTTTTTTGATAAGATTGGCTAGAGGCTTATCAATTTATTTACTCTTTCAAAAAACCAACTCTTTGATTCACTTATTTTTTATAGAGTTTCTTCATCTCAATTGCATGAATTTCTGCCCCAAGCTTTATAATCTCCTCCCTTCTTTGGGCTTTGGGCTTGACTTGTTCTTCTTTTTCTAAAAGTTTGAGGTGCAACATTAGGCTATTTATTTCTTCTCTTTCTGTTTTCTTTATGTGTGAGTTCATCGCTATAAATTTCCCTGTGAGGACTGGTTTCATTGCATCCCAGAGATTTCTATGAGTTGTATTTGTATTTTCATTTGTTTGTAGGTATTTTTTAATTTCTTCTGTGACCCATTGGTTATTCAGGAGGTTATTGTCTAATTTCCAAGTGTTTATAGAGTTTTTGAAATTCCCTTTGTCATTAATTTCCAATGTCACTGTACTGTGGTGAGATAATATGCATGGGATAATTTCAATCCTTTTGCATTTAGGTAGGTATGCTCTATTGGCTAGAATATGGTCTATTTTAGGGAAAGTCCCATGTGCAGCTGAGAAAAATATGTATTCTGGTGTTGTGTGGTGGAACACTCTACTGTAAACATCTACTAAGTCCATTTGTTCGCTCATTTGCTTCAGGTCTATTATATCTTTGCTGAGTTTTAGTCCAGTTGATCTGTCTCTTTGTGTCAAAGGGGTATTTAGGTCCCTTATTACAATAGTGTTATTGATTATTTGGTTTTTTATGTCAGTTAATATTTGCCTTACATAGTTTGGTTCTCCATTATTTGGTGCATACATGTTTAGGGTTGTTATCTCTTCCTCTTGCAGTTTTCCCCTGACTAGTATATAGTGGCCTTCTTTGTCTCTTTTGATTGTTATCAGTTTGAAGTTTACATTGTCTGCAAACATAACAGCTACCCCTGCTTTTTTCTGAGAACGTGTTGCATGGAGGATTGTTTTCCAATCTTTGACTTTCAGTCTATGGATTTCCTTTTGAGTGAAGTGTGTTTCCTCTATACAGCATGTTGTGGGATTCTGTCTCTTAATCCACTCTGCCATTCTGTTTCTTTTAACTAGTGAATTGAGGCCATTTACATTGACGGTTATAACTGTTATACATTGGCTTATTCTTGTCATGCTGTGTACTGATGTTGCTTTCCTTCTTTTGCTGTTTAATTTCTTGTTCTGCTTAAGGTTTCCTTTCTATTATTGTTCTTGGGATTGTGGTCACCTTTTCCTCTGTCTAGAATATCTTTCAGTACTTTTTGTAATGTTGGTTTGGCACTCATGAAGTATTTCAGTTGTTCTTTGTCATATAAATATTTTATTTCTGCATTCAATTTGAAGTATAGTTTTGCAGGATACATCAGTCTGGGTTGAAACCTGTTTTGTCTCAGAATCTGTAATACCTCGCTCCAAGCTCTTCTTTATTTCATGGTTTCTGTTGAGAAGTCTACTGTGGTTCAGATGGGCTTTCCTTTATAAGTGATCTGCTTCTTTTCTCTAGCAGATTTTAATATTGTGTTCTTTTGCTGCACATCTGGGATCTTCACTATTATATGTCTGGGCGTGGTTTTATTTGGGTTGTGGTTCCTTGCAGTTCTGTATGCTTCATTTACCTGCACATCAGTATCTTTTACCATACTTGGGACATTTTCTATTATTTATGCAAATATTCCTTTTACGTCATTTGTGTTGCCTCCTGCTGTTTCACTGATTCCTATTACTCACACATTATTTCTCTTTGCTTCATCTTGCAGCTGTTGGACTGACTTTTCCTGGATCCTTGATGACTTTAAGAGATCCTTCCTTTCACAATCATTAGCTGTCATGCTGTCTTCAAGATCTGAAGTTCTATCTTCGGCTTCATTCAAGTGGTTTTGCAAGCTTTCAATGGCACTTTTTATTTCCTAATCTCTTTGAGTCTGTTTCATGTGTTCTAATTCATTCCTAAATTGCTCATGTAACATTTCCATCTGTTGCCTTTGATCTTCTATTCTTTTATTTGTTTCTTCTCTGTATGTGTGAAGCATTTCTTCCACTATTATTTTCATTTCATTTTTTGCCTGAGAGATTATTTCAGATTTAATCTCTTCTATGGCCTGATGGAGTTGTTTCTTTACTTCAGATGTGATCATTTCAGAAATTTTAGGTATGTGGTTTCCTAGTTCTCCTATGTCATTGTGTCCTACACTTGTTCTCAGTGGAGTTTTCTTCTGAGACTTCATTTTGCCCCTTTGTCTTGTCATTTTGAATGTCAGATGTCTAGTGCTGAGCTACTGACTGCCCAGGCAGCTCACAAAGGAGTCTAGGAACCCTCGTTTACCTGGAAGTCAAACTAAACCCAGGGTGGTACAGACTGTGGACCCCTGGGCCCTAGTACCCCAGGCAGTTGCTGGGGTTCATGGCTCAGACCACACCTGTGATAATGGAGGAGTGCTGGGCTTCAGTACTGGAGTGTCCAGTGTGTGGATGGGAAACGTGTGGGCCTCAGCCTTGAAGCCTATGGTGGTTAGGCAGTGGGTTCTGCTTCTGGATCCTTAGGTAGCTGGTCAGGGGGGAGCAGGGCTCTCCTCCCAACCCCGAGGACCCCAGAGCCTGAGGCTTGTTCCAAACTGCAGGTCTCCACCACCAACAGGGATGGGCCCTCTCAGTTGTAGTTCCTTCCTAACTCTAAGGTGTGGAGCAGAACCCAGATGTAGGCCTTACCAGAGGAGAAGGATGGCGCTGCTCATGTGGCCTCGCAGGTCAGCCTCTGTTGCTAGAGAAAGGTCTGAGTCACACAGCTGGGACGTGGGCCATGAAACGCCATGCCACTTAGATGTCGGCGCTGGGGGGCCTTTTTTGCTGGAGTGAGGTCTGAGTCACACTGCTTGGACTGGGCCAGAAACCCCAAGCTGATCGGATGTTGACGCCAGTGGGTCTTTTAATTTTCTAATTTTTAAAAGTAAAATCATGCCTTGAAAAATTTTACAGCTGGAAATGTATAAACCTTTACAATTTTTTTTTTTTATTTTAGAAACATAAAACTACAAAAACATATTGACAAACAAACACCCATTATCATAAAAAATAGTACAATCACAACTAATCTATAGACAAGGTGATATGGTCTCAACAGTGGTTATTGCTTTATCCATTGATATCTTCGAATTGTAAATGTATGAACCCATATACAGACATGCAAATTTAGTCAGACAGTTAATCCTCTCAACAACAGAAAAAAAAAACACAAAAACCAAAAATCCAAAG
>PVLD010024924.1:0-24601 GCA_004027595.1 Dinomys branickii
CTATTATTTCATCAAATATTCCTTTTATATCGTTTGTGAGATCTTCTGCTGTTTCACACACTCCTATAATTCGAATATTGTTACGTTTTGCCTCATCTTGCAGCTGTTGGATTGACTTTTCTTGTGTCTTTGATGATATCATGAGATTCTTCCTTTCACGCTCATAAGCTGCCATGCTGTCTTCAAGTTCTGAAATTCTATCTTCGGTTTCATTTAAATGGCTTTGCATGCTTTCAGCGTTATTTTTCAAATCATGGCATTCTCTTTGGACCTGTTTCATTATTGGTAATTCATTCCTAAATTGCTCTTGTAACGTTTCCATTTGTTTCCTATTTTCTTCTAGTATTTTGTTTATTTCTTGTCTGTGTGAATGGAACATTTCTTCCATCATTGTTTTCAGCTCGTTTTTGTCTGATAAATCATTGTGGGTATGTGGGTTATTTCTGCTTTGAGCTCTTTCATGGCCTGTTAGAGTTGTTTTATTTCGGATGCAATCGTTTCATAACTTGAAGTTATGAGGCTTCCTGGTTCCCTTGTATCTTCACATTCAAAACTTGTTCTGGGTGGGGTTGAGTTTTGAGACTGCGTTTTGTTCCTCCATTTTCCCATTTTTGGGTATCAGATTCAAAATGTGGAGCTATAAATTCCTCAGGCAGTTCAGCAGGCAAAGGTCTGCTGCAGAGGCTGCTCCAATGATTCCTTCTCTTTGGGGAGAATGTCCCTTAAGCTGTCTGCTGAGATTTCCGCTTCTACTCCCTACCCCAAGACCTGGCCGGGGCGAATCATCAGCTCGCCATCCCAGGATTCTTGCAGACAGGCCAGTCAGGTGTTCCTCCCTGGGTGGAGCTCCTTCCCCCCTCACAAATCCCGTTGGGAGCCTAGCTAGGTCTTCCCACCCGGGAGATCTCGCAGACCTTCAAGCTGCTTTGATGTTTCTCGCTGGGCTGAGCTTGTTCCCGATTCAGGAAAAACTGGTTAGAGCGCGCACTTAACTCACGCTGTGATCATGCAGACAGGAATGCCGTTCAGATGTTTCTCCCTGGATGGAGCTTTTTCCCGACTCAGAAATCCCGCTGGTTGTTGTTGCTCCAGTTCGTGCAGCACCGGCTGCGGGGGTGGGGTTCTGAGCGGGATCCCGGAACGCTGCCCAGTTTGGCGCAGTCTGTCCCAGTAGTGCGTTCTCTGAGTTTCCTCTGCTCCGATGCCTCTAACAAATCCTGGTTACAGCCGCCTCTGAGCTGGTAGGGTTCAGGAGCTGAAGCTGTTCTTCCCTCTGCACTTGCTCTCTCGGCTGTACGCTATTTGAACCGAGCTGCGGCCCAAACGCAGGACCGATCCCTGGGGCGCCCAGCTCTCAGGATCCGCCCACTTCTCGCTGCCCGGCTTGTCCAGCCGGCCCTTTAATGCTCAGGCCACGGAGAGCAGCCCGATCAGTTGGAATTTTGCATCCACGGACCGGGCAGCCGCGCGCAAAGGATCGGTCTCTGGGAGAGATTCCCTCTGCTGCTCACCTGGTCGCCATCTTCTATTTTCGGCATTTTAAAGCTCATGTCATCATATCAATTTATAAAGGCACCATGTTGATCAGCCAAGATATTGTCTGATGAGACTTTACAGATTGCATATGAAAACAGTACATATATATATACACACATATATAATAGTACACATATATATATGCCAGTACATGTATATACATATATAACAGTACACACATATATACATATATATATTCTGAAGTATAAAATATATTTTAAATATGTCTTGCAAACTATCCTCCCAAGGAATATGTAACTCTGAAAAATTACTGCCATAAATTTTCTTCCTTCCTCCCCTCCTCTCGTTTTCTTCCCTGACCATCTCTCTTTTTGCTGGGGATTGAGCCAGGAACCTGCACATGTGCTCTACCACTGAGCTACATCCTATTCATATATATTTTAAAGTAAATATCCTAAATTCTGCTACAGATTAACAAGAGTATTCTAAAAGCAAAACTAATTGAGTGTCACTATTGTGAAATTGAAGGAGAAATCACAAAATCTCAGATGCAGAAAGATTCAATATGTAAAAAAAAATTTTTTTGACAAAGCAGTAATCTGATGGAACTGACTTTTGTTTCCTTTTGAGAAGAGTATATGATTACTAACATGTTGGGTTAACCTTTACTTTAAACTCTTTGGCTTGGATGAATATCACCAAAAGAGAAAGAATATCCATTTTGCATATTGGATGTTTGTTCGTTGGTTTACAGAAAGCTGAAACTATGGTCGTGTGAATTTTAGGTTGGATGAAAATGTCAAATCTGTCTTTCCCTTCTTATTTCTTAAAAGGTTGAAATCCACTAATGGGAAATATTGGAATATGAATAAAGTTTCATGGCCAGATGGGAGATAAGCTGGGAATCCTCCAAGAAAGTGTGGCTTGTTTATTTATTTAGCCAAGTAGGATGTGCAGGTAATCTCTGTGTGTCTTCAGGCACTGATCCACCCTGTCCTTCTGGCACAGGGTGGAACTGAAGGATTCCAGTGAACTCACGATGTTGAGATAAATGTCTTGTCTTTCAAGTCAGAAGAATTTTGGATGAGAAGCAATGATTCACTGAAAACACACAGGACAAATGGCAGTATTCAGAGAGACAAAACAGTTTGTAACTTACTCACCAAAAAGAATCATTCTCTCTCAAAATGGAGAAAAGCATTAACCATAATGAAGAAACTTACCAATACATAACTATTAGGATTTTGACCTGAGTGTATCAGTTAGTGGATTGATTTTTCCACTGTGGAAATGGCACAAATACATAGTTTGTCCACAAGGAGTTCACAGAAAAAATATCCTCTGTCTTGTAGAGGAGGTGAGCTTTCATTTTCTTATTTGTAGCTTGCCCGTGAATATGACAGGTAGATTTAACCTTGGGCAGAGTATTCTTCTGGACTTCGTTCATTCTGTGCCACAACTAATAGCTTTTTCTTACAACCACATCAAGAGTTGAAATTGCTTTAGGAAACAGTGTTTCACAGCTCTAGTGAACTGCTTATCTTTCTTAAGCTGAGTATATTGCTCACTGTCATTCTTCTGTACTTTCTGATGTAATAGAGTCACTGAGGGTATCAGTTGCTTTAGTACATAGGATGGGTATTGTAGTTCACTTAAAAGAATGCTGTGCATATCAGACTTGTCTCATCCGAAAGTTGAACGTGAGGTGGGGAGGTGCTTTCAATGTGATTAGCAGACAAACCTATTTTGCTGCCTTTTCTGAGATGTTCTCTGTGTTTCTCAGCTTGGCTTTGCCTTTTGACATTCAGCTTGAATTCATGTCTCAATCCCAGAACCGCAGATAACAAAGAGAAAATGGACCCACATATGAGAATAGACTTAAATAATTCAGACTCTTAGGCAGGATTGGCTACATGTATCATCTGTAGAACTCGGTGTGAAAATGGGCCCTTCATTCAAAACTTATTAAAAACCTTCAAGCTTGTCATAGTAGAACTTTGAATCAGACATAAGACCCTTCTAGACATGTGGTTCTTTGTGAATACACAGGTTTTTTGCCACCCCCTACAAGAGACTGAGATTTTGGTCTTGAAATATAAAGACAGAAAGAGAGATATACTTTCAATCTACCCAGTATGGAAAGCAATAATAGAATGGACAAAGTTTGTTTATGCCATCTTAGAAGATTTATATGTTCAATAACATTTATTCTATTCAAAGCACTGTAACTGGATACCTGGTATCTTGGAAATTAAAGTGTTAACTTTGAAAAGTTAGTATAATAACAAGGTTTGTTCTAGAAATTTTCCTGTAACTACATTTTTGGGGTGTTTTCTTTGAAAAAGAACTAGATTTACCCATTGACACCAAAGTACAGAGTAAAATTTCAGGGATTCCAGGAAGATATCCTGTCTTCCACTGAGGTTCCAACTTGGGCAATGAAAGCATGTACTTCTTTGTGACACAGCAGAAACAAGTTCGTTGCTTGAAGAGTCACATCAGGCGGCTCCAGGAGTTTCTTGTGTGTGCCAGCCAAGGGCCAGGTTGAACTATGGATGCATCAATGATGCAGTCTCAAAGGCTTGATCTGGGTATGGATGAAACTATTGAGCTCCTTGATTCAGAAGCATAAGCAAGAGGTGGGGTAGGAGTAAACGTTGTATTTATTGATTCAGGGCTGGGTTGCTTTCCTTAGAGCTTTGGAGTGAAGATTCTCACAACACTTAGAAGAGATGAGAAAAGCCTGCTGCACAAGATTTGGTGTTTGGCCATCGTGGTATGCAGTGACTTCTCATGCTTCATTTATTAGAAATTATGTTTCTAATGTCCTAATTTTACATAGTTAGTCTGTTTTTAATGAATGTACTGGGACAATGGAGAAAAGATATCAAATTAATGATGACTTCCCTGAAGGAGTGAGCTAGAGCAGTGGTGGCAAATCTATGGCGCAAGTTCCACAGCAGGCTGCTATCACTGAAAACTCTAAAGGGTTTGCCACCTCTAAAGGGTTTGTTCTAGAGCCATTGCAAAGCTAGTAAGGAATGTTACTGGTCCCTTTTATCGTAACACAAAATGTTAAGCAAAAATAAAAATATAATCGATAAAAGTTAAAGTCCAAAATTGAAGTTTCTTCAGTCATTTAAATTCCATTAGAACAGAGGAGATACTGTGTAGTAAGCATGCACAGAATGTTTCTCAATAGAGCACCTTAGAGATAGCAGCATTTTCTACTCATGAAATGCAATATTTATGGAATGACATATACAATTTTATTTGTATTATCTTCTCTATATGTAACAAAGAGATTTGGTACATATCATTATTCCACTTAGGTATAAGAAAAATTTGGCTTAAAATCAAATATTTCAGTGTGGGTATTCCTCAGTACTGTATAATGCTTCTTAAGGTGTTAAGAGTTGTTCCATTACAGTTCAGTGCTTTGAAAAATACCTGATTTTATCAACAATCACAGAAGATTAGAACACTAGGAGTATACAGAAAACATTCTTGGAGTATATAACTGAGAAATTTTTATTTATCTTCTCCCTTCTTGTCCCCCAGAAGGGTTAGAGGGTCCTCTGCCTCTCAATTCTGACAGTGAGGGAAGTTGTACTTAGCAGCAAAGAAAGTTGTAGCAACTATCACGCTGTAGACATCTGCAAGCTGGTATGGTACAAACTTGAGGGAAAGTGTCTTTATGATGCCCTTGAAATCTTACTATATATGTAGATACCAAGTCTGCCTCTTTTTGAAAAAAACACAAAGGATATAGCTGCAGGAGAGCTTGCTGAACAAACCTGGACACTGGGTATTATATTTGGTCTTTCAAGTTAGCATTTTAATGCCCATATCAGGTATTCAGTTATAGTTCTTTAAATAAAATAAATGTTATTCTAAGGTTGTTGTATATTATGTAAAGACTGAAAGATGTGACTTTGGTAGGTTAGGTTGAAAATAGAGTCATGATAATACAGGACAAGCCTTCTTTTCAGGTATTGTCAGGACTGGTAATTGGTAAGTTAACCCCCAAACTCATTAACATATTGAATTATGTCAAAATAATACATGTGCATACTAAGTATTATACCTTAACTTAAAAATTAATGCACATTCATTGGGAAATATATTTATTATGCAAGTCTTTTCTTATTGGGATCACTAACTAGAAAACCACTTTGCTATCCTTATATAAACAACATTCATAATGTACTTTCTGTGGTTGATAATTTAGTTCAACTTAAAAATGAAGTTATAGTCAAAAGGCACTTCCAAACCCATCAAGAATTCTTCTAGGATTTACAAATTTTCTCCGATTTTTTTTCACAATTGCCTGACTCCATTTAGCTTCATCAAAAAGAGCTTGTCCTTTTGATGATATAATTTATTAATCTGTGGATTTCAACCTAATTTTCCTAGAAAAAAATTATCTTTCTTTTTCACATTAATAGTTTATATAATAGAAACTAATCCCTAAACTTATACTATCAACTACAACTGATATAAACAGGCTTTTGCACAAGTACAATGAAAGTTGGGTAAGGAAACATACTCCCATGCTAAAGGCAGACGTGTACAATACTATTGGTCAGCTGCAAACTTTAGTTATAGTATTGATGTGTTGGTGTGTTTTACAGAGGTCATGAATTTGGGCTGCAAATTGGTTAAATGGAGGTCATTAAAGCTCTTAGTATATTAACAGCTCGTGGTTTTCAATGCTCAGTTTCCTTTGGTATTATGGGATCCTCAACTTCTTCCAGCCTTTCCACTTATTTCTGAGATGTCCGTGTATTCAGCATGCTTGCAGAGGTCCTTTCATTCTCCTTACACACTGTGAGCACCAGTTGGTCCAGGCCGCATGAAAGCAACACTCTTTAGGTGGCAACAAGGAGGCTGCCTTCTGCAGCACAGGGCGTCGTGACTGGGAACCACCGCCCTTCTTGGAGGGAAGAAACTTCATCTCCCAAGGATAACCAGCCCTTTTCAGATCTGCCTGCCTGCCTTCCCTTCCCATCCTTCCTCTCTCTGTCCATCTGTCCCTCCCTCCCTCTGTTCCTTCCTTCCTTCCTTCCAGTTCTTGAATCAAACATAATATAAGCAAACAGGAGCCAGACAGGCTTAGCCACATTGGCAATGTTAACAGTATATTCTCTTAATCACTCCTTTCCCTCTGACAACTGAAGCAATTTTACAGGAGTAAAGTTTACATATCTGGCCCTCCGTTCTCTTAGGAGACACCTAAGTACTTCATGGAAATGGAATGCTGACAAATCCAGCCCAACAGTCTGCCAGGCATTGCCTAGACAGGGGCCTGAAGCTCAGACATTTCTCCACTCTATTTTGTCATGCCGCTGTGTTCCTTCTTCACTTTTAGCTGCAGCTGTAGCAGTAGTGGTAGCTTTTATTATGCATGCTGAATACTACCCTAAGTACTCCACAAGTTCTATTTCATTTAATGTTCATAACCCAATGGGATACACCACTATTATCCAAATTTGTCAGAGAGGGTTACTGTCCGGGAGCAAGACTTACAAATAGCAAGTAGTGAAATTAGGGCTGGAACCGGCTGCTTTGTCACTATCTCTCCTATGTCTAAGAGACAGAACACAGAACCCTCACAGATCATGGCTCATCGGGGACAGAGTGTGCTGTGAAAAGGCAATAACCTGACTTCTAGAGATACTTGTGTTTGTCTTCTGCTCTGTCCCATACTGTCCAGCTGGTTTCTCCACGCTGGTGCTGTTGAGAAAGGGAGGATGTAGCCGAGAAGGGAGATGAAGGGCAAGAGTGGATTAACACTATGGTAGGAACCGCAATTCTCTCTTCCTTGAGTGTGTCAATGCGGAAGATGGTAATAGGTGTGTTTAATGATCCTGTGATAATTCAGTGACATCTATTTAATCTGTTTCTAAACTTGCATGGAACAGAGTATGCTTAATCTTATGACAGGTCAGGACAAAAAGGAACTGTGGAAGGCAGATCTTTTTCTTTCTGTTACAGTCTTCTTGTTACTGGAAACAATGTACCTTCTCTCAAAAAACACTTGTTTTAGATCAAAAGGTTTTCGTCAAAGTTCACTTTTTAGGGGTAACTCCTTCAACAAAATGTGTAAGCTATAACAAAGCACACACAAGTAATGAGGCATTGCTCTGATTCTTCCTGTAGCAACTTACTAAGTTTCTGGGGTTTTGCTTAGAATTAGTGTCTTGGCCTTTGTACTGCACTGATTCTGAAAAGTTGAAAGTATAGGAAATGAAATCTCCCATTTTTCATCTGAGGTGGAAGTGGTTTGGATTGAAATCAGTGTTTCTTAACATTGACTTCAAAGTTCTTTCTGTTATATTGCATTGTCTTCAATGCCATTGGTCAACAGATGAATGAATTTCTATAAATATGGAGGCTGAAATACCCAGAATGCCTGTGGAAGAAGAGATTGTTGTTCCTTGCTGATTTTTGAATGTAAATGAGTAACTTGAAAATGACAGGAACTTCTGTTATATTTCTGTTCCCTCCCATGTGTAATTTTAGTTCAAATCACAGATCCCCCACCCTCAAATCACAGACCCCTCATCCTAGCAGGTTATGGAGATTTGGTAAATGGGAGCAATGGCACAAGTTAAATAAAATGAACCTGGAGACAAATCAGGGCAATCCTTCCTTCGGTACAGTAATGGTAAATTTCCATACACTAAATAATCATTATCTCAAAAAAATCTTTACTGTTTATTTGCACTATTAAGTTCAATTTCCAACTCTATTTGACATGTAGATATTTTAGTAAATTTATTAAAGAAAAATGGCAGTAATTTAACTACCAACAACTGAAATGCTAAAATGCTAGTCAAAGCACAGCATACATAACCTTACCAGAAACAATTGAACACTATTACTGAAAATCAAATATGCACTTTAATTGAGTTGTATCAAATGTTAATTTAGTGGATTATTAGAAAAGCTAGAATATATTTCTCAAAAGGATTTATTTGGAGTACCTGAGAGAAACTGGAAGATTCTTAGTAATAATTTTTGAATTTCTACTTTATGAGCAGCTGGATGTTACAATAACAATTATAATCAGGTACAGAATGCTTCAGTAATTCACCAGAACCATAAAACTAGTCAGCTTTGGAGCCAGGTAGACTATGGGGAATATTCCTGTTCACGACCATGCTTCTTTCTCTGTTCCACAAGGCAAGCCAGGGGCTTTGGCATAAAGTATTCTTGGTTTCAAAACTGAGCTGTATTACTCAGGAGTTATGCAAGCTTATCAAATTAATTTATACCTCTTTTTCCTCTTTATTAGATGAAAGAACACTAGTATTAATCTCATGGCTATTTGGGAGCATGAGATCTCTATGAAACATACATATTTAACATAGTGCCTGGCATCTAACAAGAACTTAACAAATGTTAACCCTTGCTGTATTAATTTTATTACTTTGGCTCATTATTAATCTTATTATTAGGACTTAGAAAGATATGCTACTAAACCCAAGAAGCTTTCAGTTTAATTGTGGGCTGAACTGTGTATGTTAGTGCAACTTAATAAGAATCAACACCAAAGGCATAAAGGACAAAACTCTGTGATTTGAAAATGCTCAGAGAAGGCGCTGCTATAAACACTTTGCTTTCTTCCTGGAATTGCCATGCCTCACCTTTTACAGTTATGTATAAGCCATCCGTACCTACTTTCCGCAACAGGAAGAACTGATTAACTTTAAATTTTTGCTATATAAGCTAGCATTCAGTTATCGTGTTGTTACAGTTCATTTAGAAGGGCAAGCAATTTCACGCATTTTGCCATAGATCACTTCTAGCTCTTCTAGCTAGCATTAAACTAAAATCAGGACATTATTAAGACACTCAAATTAGAATAGGTCCTTTTCAATAATTGGCATATTTCAATTTTTTTATAAACCATTTTTGTTCTACAGCTCTCCAACAACTGCACAGCAAGAGATGATTATTTTAGTATTGATTGATATGTGCTAAGTAGAAGAAAATTTCAGAGTAGGAAATATAGGCACCAGTGCATTAAAGGGAAGATATACTGCTAATTTGTTTAATTAATTGGCACTACTTTGGGAGTTGATTTTGTCATGCACTTCTGGTGAAAGCCCCTCGTCAGCTTCAGATTTCTTGATCTGGAAGGTCACTTTTCTAAGCTGTCAGTGTGAGTTGCCTTGCTCACTTGACTGAAGCAGTCAGATTACACAGATCTGATGACTGAACATGTTTATGTTATGCCTGTACTTACTGAACTAATAATTTTTTGTTCTCTGTCTTGCAGTTCAACTGCAAATTCAGTGGTGCCAGTGTATTTCACAACAAAACAAAATAAAAAAGTTAAGGAATCTATAGCACATGAAAAAGTTTCTTTTAGCCCGTCAAAAAAACAATGGACTTCTGCTTCATTTTTCAAGGAATTGGTTCATCACAGTAAATAATAAAAGTTCTTAATGTGGATTCTTATGTTTGGGAAATGGATGGAGTGTGCTTTTGACGTGATTATAGCTGTTTTCTCTCATTTACATAACCTTCCCTCTTCTCTGTTCTGCGTGTTATTCCAGAACGTTTCTAGTTGTCTTTAAAACACTTGGGGTTGGACTACGTAGAAGAGACTGCTGATTAAATTAGGTACCAATAGCCCATTGTTTATAGTGCCATCTTGTGGCCTTGATCCATTACTGCTGCCCATTTAGCAGGGACTGCAGGGGAAGAGAGTTTGAAAGGAGGGAACGGGAATGGGTGCGGGCGGCGGACGAATCAAGATACATCGTGTAGAGATACAAATTCTCTATAATGAATATGATTATTATGTAACCTAAATTGCACCAATAAAAACTTAGACAAAAATGGGGAAGGAAAGTGAGGTAGCACATGCTTGTAATCCCAGCACTGGGGAAGCTGAAGCAGGAAGATCGCTGTGAGTTTGAGGCCGTCCTTGGCTACACAGTGAGCTCAAGGCCAGTCTAAATCACACCAGGAGACTATGTCTCAACACCCCCACCCCTCAAAAGGAGTGCATCCGTAGTGTATGTAGTTATTTGTTTTCAGATCACTACCTGCTTAGAAAATTGAGGTAAAGAAAAAAAGTGTAATTAAAAATGAGAAATGAATGAAACAAATTCTCTCTCAATTAATTAATGTTGCCAAAGGGAAAACATACATTTTAGGAAGGCTTGCTTTAAAGTTACATGTTTTATGATCAATCCTATAGCCTAAGAAGTAGTTCTGCACCTAAGCTTTTCTTTTTGCTATCAAGAAGTTACATCTTCAGCAGTTTTAGATTGTAAGAGATGAGGCGCTTGAAATTTTATTTTGTTAAATTACAAAATACTTAATCCATTCCTCTACTCTCTCTCATTTTTCTTTCTCCTTTTACACGAGTGTGTGACTGTTCTCTGCCACGTGTTTATCTCGCGGGAGGTCGTTAAGGGCATTTAAGGGAATGTGGATCACCACAGCCCTGAAGGATAAATAAATACGTGAAAGCACTCTGCGCCCCGCTGGCCAGCACTGTGTACCGAATTCTATTTTAATTTTTTATGTTAACTAATTCGAAGCCCTTTTCAGGTGTATCCATAACTGCGGAGGTAGGAGGTCAGGGCACTGTGGTGTATTCTAGCTTCCGGTATTACTGTACATTACTTTGCGAGGTGTAGGAAGACGTAGAAATGAGTGGGTCATGTTTGGGTGTCGTCTTGCAATATGAAACTGCAGTTAAAATCGAGGTCATGGGAGAGAAAACTGGACAGACAATATAAAGAATGAGATCCCGCGTGACTGATTAAAGATGTTCAAAGAGGAAAAACATGGAAATCAGCTGAATTCGTTTTGATTAGTAAGTGTATAATTTATACTCATTTAAATTTCATTAAAGAGCCATTTTCTTCTATTTGTTCTGAGGGTAGTGGAGTTGTTATGTGATTGACAGTTCAGAGTAAGGGTGTGTGTTCTTTTTCTGTGGTCTACACTTTTACTGGCAAAGACAAGTGCCAATGTTCCATGTCTCAAGACCGGCAAATCACAGGATGGCAGAGAAGTAAATATCCAGCTATTCTAGATTCAGCTAAGAGCAGGAAGGAAACATTAAGTTTATACCTAGGTCCTTACATTGAAAGGACTGATTACTTTTTCTTAAAGTGAAAAAGAAACAAAACAAATCACTATGGAGACTACAGTTTTAAAACACTTTATATACTGTACTAACCTATCTCCTGCAAAATCCCTACAAAATAGTTTAGTAAATAAAAGGTTAGACATTGAGTTATAGTCTAGCCACATTGTAAAATGGAATGAGTTGAAATTGTAACTACCAATACCTCTAAATGTGACCTTATTTGGATGTAGGTTCTTTAAAGAGATAATGAAGTCAGAAATGAGGTTGTTAGTGTCGGCCTTATTCCAATACCGCGGTGACCTTTGTAAAAGATGCGTTTGGATACAGAGAGAGACATGCACTGAGGACAGACTGTGTGAAGCAAGGCGGGGGGAATGCTACGGAAAGACTGGGGTCGTGCTGCCATGAGCCAAGGAAGTCTGGGGCTCCCAGGAGCTGGAAGAGGCAAGGAGGATGCTTGGCCTACGGGGTTTCAGGAGGAGCACGGCCCTGCTGACACCTTGACTTCAGACTGTAGCTTCCAGGACTGTGAGACAATGCATCTCAGTTCATCTAAGCCACGTAGTTTGTGGTACTTTGTATGGCAGCTCTAGAAAAATAATATGGTAAATGTTGAGCTTATATTAGTGCTATCGCCTGAGATGAGCACTTTATGGTAACTGTCTTTTTTTAATATCACCCTTGGAAAATCTGTTTCTATCTTCCCAGGTAACTGGTAAAGGTAGTAACTTACTGAGGCTAAGTGATTTGCCAAGTTCATGTAAATTGTCAGTGAAGGACCTAAGATTTGAAGTAAAGTCTATTTAACACTAGCATCAGCTCTGTGGTGTGTGTGTGTGTGTGTGTGTGTGTGTGTAGAAATCTGGTTCTAATTACTGGTTTACTTAGTGTTATATGCACATTTACATCATCACCCTCTTTCATTAGAACTAGTCACTTCCATCTGTGGAAGAATTAATTTGATAAACATTGGCAATGACACCTTTCACTTGCACGCACATGCGTAGGATCTGCATTTTACCGACAATAAAAGGTTGATAATGTTCTCTTGATTGTTTATAATTGGAAACATGTAACCTCACTGGCCTCTTCCTTCACACCTTTCCATCTCTTTCTGCCTTTTTACATCTTTCAAATCAGTGCAGTCAATATGTGTAACAGAGTGAAAAATCTACATGAAATCAATTTTCTGCTTCAGGAGAAATTCTTTTAAGACTCCAACCAATGCTGTTGTCAAAAAATTAAATAAATCTGCATTGAGCTGTGTAGATACTGGAGATTCTGAAAACTGGTCTAAAATTTGAAACTCAAAATTTGATCAGTGAGAATAACTCTCTCATTCTGAAAGTGAACTGTTTCTCTAAATCTCAGAATGAGTGCCTTCATCTTATTAAATACTTATTTCTACTTTATAATTAACTGTACTCACTAATCCGAAAAAGCCAAGAAATCAATTTAACAGGTATGCACACTTGATTCCTTTTGCAGATGGCACTACAGGACAGCAAAAAAAAAAAAAAAAAAATTACATTTCTAAAATATGTGCTGCACTAATTGGATCCTTATAGAAAAAAAAGAAAAGAATAAAAAGGACAGAAGACTTTCTGTATGCTGGGAATCAGGCAACCAAAAATCAAAACTATTAAAAATAAATGCATCTGAACTGAAAAAAGAAAAATTTTAACTTACAACAATGTTACAATTCATCCAATTTAAAAAGAAATTCCAAACAACTGAGTGAGGAGACAACCTACAAAATGGGGGAAAAATTGTTCACCAGTCCTTAAATAGAGGACTAATGCAAAGACCATTAAAAAATCAAAAAATTAGAACACCCCCAAGACAAAACACCCAGTCTACAAAAAATGGGCAACTGAAATGCATAGACACTTCTCAGAGGAAGTACAAATGGCCAGTAATATATGAAAAAATATTCAACCTCTCTGCCCACTAGAGAAATGCAAGTTAAAACACAATGAAATTCCATCTTATTACAGAAAGAATGGCTAACATAAAAAAATCAAATACTAACAATTTCTGGTGAGGCTACGGAGACAAAGAAATCTTTCTACATTGTTGGTGGGAATGTAGACTAATGAAACCACTAGGAAATCATATGGCGATTCCTTAGAAAGATAAAACTAGAATTTCCATTTGACCCAGCAGTTCCCATTCTAAGTATCTTTCTGAAAGAATGAAAGGCATCATCTTAGGATGATAAATACACACTCATGTTTGTACCAGCACAAGTCATAATATCTAAATCTTGGAAACAGCCTCTCTGCCTATCAGAGGATGCATGGATAATGAAAATATGGCGTTGATACACAGCGGAGTACTCCTCTGTCATAAAGAAAGATACACTTGAGTCATTTGTAGGAAAATGGTGGCACTTCAGGACCATAAAGTTAAGTGAATTATATGACACATCCATTTAAATATTGCCTGCTTTCTCTTTTTTTTTCTTTTTGTACCAGTAATCAAACTCAGGACCTTGTGCTTGCCAGGCAGGTGCTGTGCCACTGAGCTATATCCCTAGCCCTGCGTGGTTTCTCTTATATGAGAAAAACCCAAAATATAAAAAGAACAAAATGAAAGACAGATAATTAGAGATAGGGAGATAGACCTTTTGCAAAAGGAAAGAGACCAAGAGATGGATGGTGTAAAAGAAGAAAGAGAACTTAAAAAGCATGCAGATGTGCTCTGCACATGTACCAGCCCCCATGATGAATGTGATCCTGACGTACCACAAACATGTACCAAGAAGGATGAGAAATTTTAAAAAGGAACTTGAGATGGAGCAAAATTATCAAGCAGCAGTGTATTTACCAATGCCTAAATGTAGTTTTCATACTTTGTGTAATTACTGTGTTTGAAAATGAGTCATGAGCTTACTTTAGCCTTTATGTTTTAAAATATTAGTGGTTACTTTGAGTATTTTTAAAACAATGTCATTGGATAAAATATTGGAGGAGTTTAATATGTGAAAAAAGAAAATGAAAAGAAAAAATTCTAGTCAGATCACTAGATATACAAAACAGCTGAGTTATCATTAGTCACAGAATATAAAAGCTAACGCCATCAAATTAATCCTGTTAGCCAATTAGAAATAGAATTAGGGGCCTCAGGGTATATTTAATTGTTTATCTGCAAACTTTCTCCTTATCTGCTACCCTTCATGTGGGTTGAGGACGTCACCTTCCCATGCAGTGTTCTAGCCGAATCCAGTAGGTTTCAAAGGTTTTCCCAGGATTTTTGACTGTGACCTATGGACATAGCCGCCATGGCAGGGGTTTCAGGAGAAGGGGGGGGGGGTCAGCACTGCCCAGTGCTTCAGAGATTAAAAGGATGGCTGAGGTTACCCGATACTTGGGGATCGTTATTTATTGAGTCAGCTGTTTTTGCTGCTGTGTGATGGAAGTGGTCCTGTGGGAAACGTCTTCTCCCATGTGAGTGACAACCCTTTTAGAGTCTGTTAAGGTCATCACTGTGTGTCTCTTTCCTACCTATTAATACGACGGCAGAAAAAGAAAAATGATACCAACTTATTTTGAGGTGGTGAGTAATAAAATACCCAGTCGTTTCAGAGAGAAGATTCTAGAAAATAGTAATCTCTAAGCAAGTCAGAAAAGAAGCCATTATGAAAGAGTCAGTGTGACTATCAAATAATGACTTTAGATCGTGAACGGCTGGGCATAAGGAGAACTGGAAAGAACACCATCTAGACACTGGTGAAGTTCTCTTATGAAGGTAACTGACACACATCACCTTTTGCTTGTCTTCCAAGATGAAAATGATACCAGTAATGGGAAGCCATGAAAGTCATATTTCTGTAACAACGGATGCAATCAACACGTAGGAGATTTAAGAATCTCAGAGTGAAAGTGGTGGAGAAGGCTATGAGAGTAGAAGAATTTTAAAAATGTGTTGGCAAAGACCAGGAGGGGATTCTGTACTGAAGTCTGGTGCTGAAGAAGGTACAAAAAAGAGGAGGCTGAGGAGGTGTGTTCTGAGATGGGAAGATGTCAGCAAGAAGAGGCCGGCAAGATTCAAAACAGTCCCAGTCACTAACCTGAGAGCAAAAAGAAATGAGTCAAAATGCACCTTGGGATTTTTCAGGCGTGCAAAACTCTAGTTCAGTGAAAGCTTTCAGTAAGACAGGGTGGAAGGGAGCCAGGTTAAGACAGAGTGAAGCAATGGGTAGCGTGGCCACATCAGGTTAAAGACCCTCTTGGAAGATGTTTGTTCTTGAAAGGAAGCAGAGAGAAGCGAAAAGAAACGTTGAATTGGAAGGATATTTTAAAGAGAATTTTTAAAACCAATAAAAACAATACAGAATTTCAAAACAAGATGAGAGGAAATTAACAACGGTTACTATTTTGTATGTTATTATATCACAGAAGGAGAGAGGTGAGCCCAGGGGCACGAGTCCCAGTAGAGTGAAGAGCTGAGAAAACAAAGTGCTGGAGAACACAGATGGCTGTGGGGTCCTACACAAAGGAGAGCAGTCAGCCTCGGACAAAGGAGGGGCATCTGTATGGCAAAGAGGCTGAGAAATTAGGACCAGCTTCCAAACAGGTGAACTGAGAGGTGCTAGTTCCTGCCCAATACTCTCTGTGACTGAGGGGCCCATTTCACCTGACCACAAGGAGAGTGGGGGTGAGTGGGCGCTTAAGGAGGGGGAAAAGCTTTGAATCTGCAACTGTGAAATGAGCAAAGGTGCATCTGTCATAGTAGTTCTGACTGCAGAGGTGGGAAAGCTTCAGCAAAGAGCAAGTTGGGAAGGCAGTTTGAGGCAGTGCAGGGGGCGTAGGTGGCTGTGACCTGTGATTCAGAGCACTCACTGACGGCTCTAAGGCAGTGTGTTTTCACATGGGAGTTGTGGTTATTTAGGAAATGAAGTCAGTTGAGCATTGAACAGTATGTTTTGGCACTGGAAATAAGACAAAACAACATCAACAACAAAAACCAGAGTGCATCTCACATAGGAAGGGCGTGTACCTCACTTATATAGGTAAATGTGTGCAGAGTTGCTGACAACCAACCAACAGAGGATGTCCCTATGTGGCATTTTTCAAGTCGGACAGAGCTGTGTCACGGTCACTTATTTCAGCTGAATACTTGGTTTAATTTAGTCACAGTAGCAGGAGGAAGCCCATGATTTTGTGAAAAGCCCTCTAAAACTGAAAAGATCAGCAGAAGGTAGGATCATTGCTAATGACTTCTGAGTCATTTTAGTCTAACTGGTACAGCCAGTAACAAGCTATGGGGCTCCAGTCAAGCTGCTTAAACCTGCTGAGTTCTAAGGTCCACATTTGGGAAATTACAAACCTCTCCTCCTCCTTTACAAATGATGTGCTAGGGTGGAAAGAAAAACAATTTGGAAGGAAAAAGTGAGGGAAATGTACTGTGGGTAGTTGTTAGCCATTTGGATATCTTCTAAGCATGGCCATCTCAGGACACAGCTGCGCTCTTTGAGTCACCTAGAGCCTCACGAATGGCTGGTTTGGCTGTGGGAACAGAGAACACCTGCTAAGAGCTGGGGATTCTCACCACTCAGCTGCTCAGCCCTGGAGTATCCGATGCCTTCGATCACTGTGATGTGTTCATTCCTGAAATGAGAGTGGATGTTTCCCAGAGGACATTTCTATTAAACAATAGTAAAAATCATTTGCTTTAATAATGATCCTCAAGTATCAATCTCATATCCTTTTAATCTCTCCAAAGCACTGGGAAGTGCTGTTCCTGACTCCTTCCTCCTTCTTAAAACTGCTGGCGTGGCAGCTGTGACTGCTGTGAGACTCCCTTGTCCTACCTGCCTGATTTACTTCTCTTACCTGGTCTGCAAGAGGTGGTGTCTCAAAGGTTGCCCTTTTTCTCCTTTTCTTCTTTTCCTCCTTCTCCTGTTTGTATCTCGGTCTCCATCTCTGTCTCTGTCTCTCTTTGGCTCTGCATTCCCTATCTTCTTTCTTGCCATGGAGATTAAAACCCCAGGCCTTCATACTGAGCTATATCCCCACAGCCAATTTTTACTTATTTGAGTCAGCATTTTGCTAAGTTGCCCAGGCTAGGCTTAAACTTGGCATCCTCCTGCCTCAGCCTCCAGGATTGCTGGGATTACAGACATGCGTCACCATGCCCAACTCAAAGTTTCTGTCTTTTGCTTTCTTTACTATTCCCTACACCCTTCCTTGGAATCTCATTACTACATATGATTTCAACTCTCATTGTTCTTCTAAATGAAGGTCCCTGAGCTTACTTCATTTCTGAAGCTCCAAACTTCCACAGGCCGATTCTCCCTGCTTTCCCTCTGGCTTCTCAAATGCTGCGTATCCTGAACCAGACTGGCTTCCTCCTCACCAGTGCCCTGACTTCGGTCGCACTCCTGAGTTTTCTGTGTCAGTGACATCACCGGCTCACCTAGCTAGCGGGGCCTTTGGCAGCATGCTGCTCCTTGCTCTAACCTCATGTCCACATCTAACTCGTTATTTGTCCAAGTCTGTCAATTTTACCTTGAGATGACTCTTCAATCTTTATCTTTCAAAGTTTATGTTTCCAAGTTCTTTATTCTTGTGCTTACTCTGCACCACTGTTGCCAGAGTTATATAGTTACAAAGCTAACATGACTGTGTGTCTCAGTCTTTAACAACTCTGTTTCCAGCGTAAAGTCTAAGCTCTTTCGCATGGAACTGGAATGGTTTCGGGATTGAGTCTCCCTCCGTCTTCAGCCTCCAGATGCACTGACCATATGTGGCACACTCGGGTGCTTGCCATTTATTCATTCAATTCCTTTAGCCCAGAATTCAGGTAGAGACCTTCATCTTCCTTAAAGAGCTCCTATAATACCGTTCAATAACGTTTGCTGGATTGAAATATGATTATCAGCCTTTCTCCTGAGAGCACCCAGGAATTTGTATTTCCATGTAATTAGCAAGGTACCAGATGCATAGTAAGCGTACGAAAAACCATTTATTTGAAAATGAAAGCTTAAGAATTACTACTCTATGCAGTTATATGTATTTTTATTACTTATTTGTTCCCCAGAAGACACAAAACAGTCAAATAAGCAGTTGCATAAATATAATCTGCCTCCTTTACAACCCACTGTCATAGACTGTCACCCACTGAGGTGTACAGTTATTCATGAGAACCATATTGACACTATTATCCGCAAACCACCCTTCTATTCACTAACATTCGATTATTGATAACAACGAATGAAGGGTACTTCTGACCTTATGTGCAGTTTTGTGTACCGAGGATCCTCAGGCTTCAGTGTTGTATATTCCTGTTCTTTGCTTCACAGTCACAAAGCTACGTAATATAACGCACACAGTACCCTGGATGTTTACATCTGAGTCACAGATTACAATGTCAATAGCTCTGATGCAAACTCTGGAGTCTTCAATAATGGCTCAGTTGGCTTGTCTTACAGGAATCGACCTATGTATGAATACAGTGTTCGCACCTGCACGGGTTTTGAAACAGTCCTACCCTCAAGCTTCAGCAGTTCCATTTTTCCTTCCCAGGTGATCACTGGTTAGGAGAACACCAAAACCCTAAACGACTTATAATTTGCTATTGAAGAAACAATTTCGTAAGATAACCTCTGTGATATATGTTAAATAGAAATCAATCGAAGGAAATCTACTAAAAAAAGGAACTAGTTATTTTTAACTGGGTTTGCCTGAGCCAATAATTTTATTACTTTGTGAACTACCAGAAAAATTCATTCAGCTGACGTAAAAGTAAATGTTTACCTTGATAAATATGTGCTTTTCACATTGATATGACTAGGAGATAAATAATGCCTTATAGTTAAGGGTCAGAGGAAGTACAATTGCTCTTTTTAGTTTGCGATACTGAGTCTATGAGTTGACTTAAAATGCACACTTTGACAATTACCACTTTCCCATTTTGGAGAGAGTGACAAAGTTGTTGAAAGCATGGTCTTTAGGATCCACCGGATCGTAGCTCAAGTCACCATGATTGTGACCTTGGACAAATGCCAGTGTCTCTTTGCAAATCAATTTTGTCATCTATAGAATAGATATTCATTCAATTATTGTACAATATTTATTGAGCAACTACTACATGCCAAGTTTTGTTCTCCATAACTGGAAAGTAACAGCAAATAAAAGAGGCAAAAATACTGGCCCTCTTGGGCTGGGGATATAGCTCAGTGGAATAAGCACCTGCATGGCAAGTGCGAAGTCCTCAGTTCAATCCCTAGTACTGCCAAAAAAAAAAAAAATATACTTGCTCTCATAAAACTTATTCTTAATAGGGCAATAGCAACAAAACCTACCTGGTACATTTTTTGTGGGAATTAGGGATACAGTGCAGGTAAATGGCTTAACATAATGCGCAGCACTTTGTACATGTAATAAATTTGTGAAAGTGCCTAGATTAGTTTGAGGAGCAGAGAAAAGGTGCTGGTTAGAGTAGAGGGGTGTGGCCTGGGAAAGAGTAGCTTGACGGCCTGATGTAGCAGCTGAGGTGTGTTGAGTACTTACTATGTTATAACTTTTGTTAGGTGCTCAATCCTTACAGCGGGCACATATTGGGGAGGGAATGAGTTCATTCATTCAACAAACCTTTCTTGAGGGTCTTGCATACCCCAGGCATTTAAGATAAAAAGATGAGCAAGACGCAGGCCCTCCTGCACAGACCTGCACACACGCCATGACTGCTCAGCAGAGAACAGGCCGAGGGAGAGCAGAGCACAAGCATCTCCAGCACCCAGCCTCCTCTGCAGGCCTGGAATGGATGGTGCCCCCCTGCGAGCATCTCTGTTTGAATTACAGAATGGCCTCAGTCTCCACTGAGCTGCCCGGTCCCATGGCTAAGTAATAGCTGCTAAATACGGCCTTACAAGTGTAGGGTAAGAGATGTTTTCGCGTTTCATGTTTGTGAAAGTAAATTTTGGGAGAGAAACAGAGAACAGTGCAAACGTGAGCTGGGCATTTCTGTAGACCCTCCCTTACCTTGTGGGTGGGCTGGGAGAGAAGGCTCGTGTTTGGGTAGCCAGACTGTGGCTGGGAACAGGTAGAGCTGACCTTTTTACTGGTCTTGAGTTCATTTTACTAAGTTAGAAAAATCAGTCTTTTGAGAGGAGGAGTCATTTTCTGTACTCAAAATAGTTGTAGCAGAGGATCTAAAAGCTCTGTTTTTGCTCTGAATCTCATGATTCTCTGTGTGGGAGCGCAGCTGAGGCATAGTGATAAATGCTTGTAAGGAGTACGTGGCTATGCTACTGTACACGTTCACGCGTGTTTCCCAATTGTTTCAGGTTGGTGGCTCCTGCAGAATCCAAACAGAGCAGGACGCTGTGTAAACTCAATGGGAGATACTTGTTCATTTGGAAGTATAAGATTTTAGTTTTCTGGTTTTCCTATCTTTGAGATAAAGTTCATCAATATTAAAAGCAGATTGACTGGTACATCATATTTATTTTTCTTTACATGGGCATAGGGAACTGGAATAGTTATCAGCCATCCCAAATAGTTTTCTTATTTTGTCTTTAAATTTTTCATAACGAACTTTTTTTTTTGAAAAGTAAAATTTTGACCTCTGGGTAGTAGTTTAGAACTTTAAAAAAGCCTTTAGATAATAACTAAACTTTCAATTCCACCCTTAAAACTTCTAGAATTTTTTTAGCCTTATCTACTCCTCCCTTCATAATTTGTGTTCATTTTTATGACAAGGAACCCCTTAATTTATCTGATAAATATGCTCTTAAAATAGAAATAAAGCTGTACTTAAAATGCTTTTTAGAATTTGCTGTTTAAGTACCCTCTAAGTTTATCCTGCAGTGTAACTTATTTGACACTAATTTATCTTTGTACACTGGGATTTTAATCTATTAGCTTCTCTACAAGTCACATCAGTTAGCCTTTGGATGTGTTGCTTTTTATTACACTTACAAAATCTAGAGCTATCACTCCATAATTTTTAAGTCCAGAATCTCCTTATCACTCAGATACTATTAAAAACAATGCAGTTTTATTTGCAATGTATTTTATATCATATAGATATAAATTCAATACATAGTTAATGGCCTCATTAAATTTCAATGAGAAATTCAGTATTTTGATTTTACTGATTGTAGATCTGTAAACTCTGACTAGGGATACTGATATATTTGTGGACATTTATTCACTCCATAAATATTTATTTAATACCCACTATGTGCCAGGCACTGATCTAAAAGCAGTAGATATATAAAGTATGATATATAATCTCTTTTCAGAACTTGCAATATTTTAAGATAATTAGATACAGATATAAACAGTCACATGATATAAGACCTAAATTGGAATGCAAGACAATAACATAAATAGTATTCTCAAATTGTGGTATATGAGATAATGACACAAATAAACTTTGTCATGTCCCTGGTTATATTTTATTGTATATACGTTTACATCAGTTTATGGAGAATGTTACTGCCTTTCTACTATAGCTATGATCTAAAACTCCCTATAAATGAAGTATATTTAAATAAAATGTAGGAATCAATTTTAAGAAACTATAAAAGACAAAAATATTCCAGCATGTGAATATGCAAAACAAAAATAGTGACGGGTGTGTGAATGCTGAGATTTGACAGGCAGCTGAGAGGAATGTCCCACAGCGATCCACACCTGCATCCTGCCGCGCAGCCAGAGGAGGAAACCTCCCAGCAGCCTGGCGCTCAGGAAGGCTCCACGGAGAAAGGAGCGGAGTCAGGGCAGACAGCGGGGAGGACATCCTGTAGCTTCTCACCGTGGTGAAACAGCCTGGAGCCAGAATTCACGCTAGATGATGGGAAAGGAAAGTTCAGAGTGGAGGGTTTGGGAGGGGATGGAGGGGAGGCAGCAGGGCCAGCTGGAAAGGGGAAAGATTGTGCAGGTCACTGAGTGTCAGGCTCTTCCTGCTTCTTAGGACATGAAGCATTTTGTTCCCCTGGAGCCAGCATCCCCAAGGGATGATCAGGAAGGTTCTGAAAGGCCTTCTCGATGACACACATGCCTCCAAGCAAGAGAGTCCCAGAGTTGTCATCCCTGAAGGATTTGACGTGTGGAGTGAGTATCGTCTTTACCACTGACTGATTCCATAGCAGCTGAGGACCCAAGGGCAACTTGTCAGGAGGCAGCACTGGGATGTGGACCCTTTAGAGGGGGCACTTCTGAGGCAGGGCTGGAATGGTATCACAATATAGGATGTGAGTACTCAAGATAACTTTCAGCAGTTTTGCTTGGGGCTGATCTATTTTCTCTAGATAGCTGTGTTGTACATCTAAAAGTTATAATACTGGGTTATTAGATTTGTTGCGGGGTTTTTCCTTCTCATTCTGGTAGTTTTTCTGTTTTAGATAATAACATGAGTATGGCAATTCTCAAGTTCCATTTTGCAAAATTTACCTTAATTATCTCATGTGGTTTTACTTTGGGGAAGCCTAGGCTTTTTCAACCCCTAGGAGCAGTCCTCCTGTGTTTTTATGGAGGTCATATTTAAATATAAACTTGGCTTTAAAAAAGTAAATATTGAAAGATTCTAATGATTTATAATAATATTTCTTCATAGAGCTATAACTTTTTTCAATTTGACAGAATTCATAAATAATGAAAACCTCTGTGGAATTTCATATTCCATTGAAGTGTCCTTATTCCAGATGACTTCCAAAATGGAATCTTTAGCATCTTAGTAACACAGTGGTATCAAAATGGAATTATTTTCAAATTTTCTTTGGGTTCCCTAGCTCTACTTCAGTTAAGTTTACTTTAATTAATTAATTAACTAATTGATTTATTTTTAAAACAGGTTCTCACTATGTAGTTTAGGCTGGTGTTGAACTCCCTATGTAGCCCAGGCTGGCCCTGAACTCTCAGCAGTCCTCCTAACTCAGGCTCACAAATGTTGGGAATACAGGCATGTGTAATCATTCTTGGCTAATTTATTTTCTGTCTCTGCCCTTTGATGATACTGTGAGCCTCTATAATGAAGAGAAAAAGGTAATGAAACCTCTAAGCCATGGGATACTTCCCCAGTTGGCTCAGAGACCAAAACAATAATCATGGTGATTGCTTACCACTCCTGCTCAGAGGTGCTGGGACAGTGCTAACCCTTTGGTGACATGTCAGCAAGCTTGGGCATCACTGTCCAGGCTAGGCTTAAGGCTTAGCAACTTAGAAAAAGAAGAACATAGGTTTTACTGAACCACTGTATTAAAAGTGTAATCATTTGTTCTATTCATAAATATTAACTAGTATTTACAATATCAAAAAATTGAAGATATTGCAAGTGGAGTATAATTTAAAGAAATGAAATATGTATCTAAATTTCTCACTGATACTTGATAAACATATCGGTATTTCTCCATACCTCACTCCAATCCTCTACTTGATTTGACTTTTGGATATCCAACCGATACATCAAATTTAAAATGCTCTCTATGCCAAGTTTTGCCTATTTTAGTAAAGGACCCCACCATTCCTCCTAGGTTGTTCAATCTAAAACACCTTTTCTCACTGCTCAAATTAATCAGTCTACCAGGAAATTGTTTTAACTCAGTACAGGCCCCTGTATTCATGAGTTCTGTTCTAAAAAGTTAAAGTTTAAAAATTATTCCTTGTTATCTCCAGGGGATTGATCCCAGCGTCCCCCAAGGCTACCCAAGTCTTTGGAATCTGAAGTCTCTTATATAAAAGGGTGTAGTATTCACACATAACCTTTCTTTCTCCTCTCTCTCCATCCTCAGAGCTACCACCCTGGCCATGATCCAAGCCACACCACTTCCTGTCTGGACAAGGGGAACACTTTCCTCCTGTCAGGTCCTCCTGACTCCAGGAGTGCTCTGTAGCTGCTCTCCACTGGGTAGCCAGAGGGAGCTTTGAAAAAATGTCAGTCACACCCTGGGCCCTTCCTGCTTAAACACTGCCCCAGTCTTCTCACTATGCAAATTCTCAGCCTGGCTGAGGCCCTGCCCCTTGGGCCTTCCCC
>PVLD010024925.1:0-24605 GCA_004027595.1 Dinomys branickii
CTCTCTTTTTTTTTTTTTTTTTTTTTTGCGGTACTGGGGATCGAACTCAGGACCCTGCGCTTGCTAGGCAAGCGCTTATTCCACTGAGCTATATCCCCAGCCCCACTTGTCTCTTTTAAATTGCAGTAGCAGATGGCGTTTGATGTCAGACAAAATCTCCCATCTAATTAGTTTTGGCACACTATTCATGCCAGTCCCCAACAAACGCCAGGACATTTCCTCTCCTTCTCCATCTCCCTGCTTCAGGAGGGCGTCTATAGGGCACAAAGGTTATACTGTCACCTGCTCTGGCAGCCTCTGCTGAGGCTATCACCCCACTTCAGCTATAAAGGGCCTGAAGGCCTGCCCATGACCACATAGCCAGCTGACTGTATGGCTGGGACCAGAGAGCAGATCTTTCCAACTGCAGAGAAGCGTTCTTTCCACAAAGCTTGCAACTGCCAGAAAGCACCAGTGGTTTTGCTGTGGAGACAAAAATCTGTTCAAAAGTTGCCTTTCCTTTAAGCAGTTGACAGGAAGGGAGGCCCCTTAAGAGGGAGGCTCAGGAGGAACAACCTCCCTCAGCAGCCAGTGGCTCTGCTGCCCACAGGCAGATGCTCTGGCCCTCTGGGTAGCTGCCCACATTGTACAAAGGACGCCACATCACACCCGTCGGTGGTCCCATGCAAGACTCAAAAGCAGAGCTAACTCAGGCTGAGCCCAATACTTACGTCACTCCCAGTCACACAGTGGCTCAACATAAAGAGACACACCTGAGGACGGCCAGACAGGAGGACCTCTAATCTCTGTAAGTAGCAAGGGAAGACTACCCTATCACTCTGACACTTACTGGGAGCGAGGGCACAGAGACACCTCTCCCCTGCTGCCTGTGGGATACGACTGCAAGTGTCTGGCGGGTTGCGGTACATTTGTCTCAGCCTTCATCTCCACCAGGAACTCAGAGCCTGTCAGGCACCCTCGACCTGGACTCTGCATTTTCCAGAGGAGACGAGCATTACCTCCCAGAAGCTGTCGCTGCACACTTCCACTCCAACGGAATCGTCGTAAGTGACAGACATCTCTCCAAAGGGTGAGATGCCAGCAAATGCTAAGGCTCAAGGGTCCACTCCAGATGCTTAGAATTCACAGACAGACCTAGGAGAGAAAAAACCAGACTGCTGTAGTTTTTACATTCCCAAGGCAAAAATGCAAGTCACTCTCTTCTTACAACTTCCATTTCCATCTCTGCTTTCCACACAGAGTAGTCCTTCAAGTGAGGAAGCAATAAACTGATCAGCTCTGGCACTGATGTGTGTGTTTCATTATTACCAAGGAGATTTCACCATCTTCCTGAAAAGCTTGAAGCACTTGCCAAAGAACAGTTTGCGTCCTGAGGCCCACGCACTGCTACCCTGAGTGACCCTCCCATCCCTTGAGGACAGGAGAGGCACGTGCAGAGGACAAGTCAAGCGGGCAGAGTCTCTAAACCAAGGCTCGCACACCTCTGGGCCCGCCCTCCAGAGAGCCCACCAGAGTCCGCTTATGGTGGGCTCCCCCATCTTGCCCAACACACCTTGGCCACTGGAGCCCCAGATTCTGACTTTCTGTGTGAGGCTCAGCTAGAAGGAGAAATGTTCCAATCACTTCTGAGTAGCAGTCAGTGATCTGCAGTCCAGGCCAGGGCAAAGAGGTGATCACCTCCCCTCCAGGCCCATCTGCAGCCCAGATGAGACTGCTGCCTCAACCTTCCTTCCCTACAGCCTGCACTCTCCAGCCAGCAGGTCAAGGCCTCAGCTTAGCAGGTTACAAAGGCGAGGCTGGGACATTCCATAAGGCCTTCCTGAAACCCTGAGTATCCTGGGTACTTCTAATGTCACTGTTAGTCTTCATAACTGTCTGTGACAACAGTTTAGAGGCACCTACAGTTAGGCCACCAGGGCTGAAATCCTAGACCTGCTGCTCACTGGCTGAGCAACTACCTTGTCTATAAAACAGACAATAATGGAACCTATGTTCTTCAATAATGGAACTTAACTTCTCACAGAAGAGCCAGACACATACAAAGGGCTTACAACAATACTTGGTCCATACTAAACAATAACGAACTTATTACTTCTGTCATTATCATTATGACGTAATTAGTATTACTATCATACTTTTGTTTTTACTTATGGTTGAGAAAACTGATGTTTTGGGACATTAAATAATAGGCCGATGGTCACCACGTAACAAAGGGTGGAAGTTACTAGCATTTGACATGAACTCAGCCTATTTGTTAAGATAATATTCTCTCCAGTACACTGAGATGTTTTCCAAAAACAATCTCAGATTTAGGTAAGCCAGGTTCTTATCACCTAAATCTAACGGCTGGCTGCCAGGAGTTAGTCTGGTGGATATAGGGCCTTCACATGAGCACCCCAGGGTGCAGCTCCAGCACAAGTTAGGAACCGATGGTTATGGTGCACCTCAGGCCACACTCCAAACCACTCAGCCTGCAGAGGCAGAAACAGGACGGTTAGGACCAACACCCTAACAACAGGCTCCACTCCACAATCAGACTGTCAGGGTCTCAGGAAGGCCACCTGGCCAGGCCCTGCTGCTGCTTTTCACAGCATTCCCTACTCCGATGGACTCTTAAACTATCGGCCAGGGTCCTCCCTTGCTTACCCTTGTCCACATCTGCAGCAGCGGGGTCTCCTACCCAGAGAAGCTGTCTCTTCACGCACCTCAAAGAACACCAGGGCTTTTGGCACATGTGAGTCTCAAAATGACCCAATTCCAGCCACTGCTGGGATGCCAGTGAGATCCCAGAGCAGCTGTAAGAACAGCAGGAGCGGCTTGGCCCTTGCAATACTCAGGCGGAGGATCTCATAGCTTGGCTGGATACAGTGTGGCTCACACACTAATGGGAGATCAGTTCTGGGCAAGATGTATGAAGAGCCTGCTAAGTGCCAGGCACCAAGGAGAGGCTCAGCACAATGGCCAACTTTTAGGGGCAAGAGCCTGGATCACTGTCAGAGGAATAAAACCAAGACACACTTAAGTTGCCAAGGACATCAGAGAGGACACATGTTCCCGATGACCAGGGAACAAGAACACCCAGCAAAGAGAAGAAACCCTCACATAGGGCATAGCCCAGTGACCGGATGCTCCCAAACCACTACAGGACTACCAGAAGGAGAAAGTGAGGCCCACTGGCATCCCCTACAGCTGTGATTCCAGTTATAGCCAGCGCCCAATCACCCATCCTCTTGGGCACTATCAGAGTTCAGTTTAACCTCAACCAGCCCCTCCCACAAAGTCTTCACCACTTACATATTCCCCAAGAGTACATGACTGTCTTTAATCTTGGTAAAACAAAATTGGGAAGACAATCTCCTTTTGCAAAACTGTATAAAGCATGCTGGACCCAATGACCTTGAAGCTCTGCGCTGCCACTCTACCTGTGAGCTGTAATCATTCAGAATTAACTGCATTTCCTTCTGAGCCCGCTCAGATTTTACTCAGGACCTCACTGAACTGTGCAGTCAGATGGCAAAGACATCCAAAATCCTGCAGATAACCCTGAGGCAAGGTGTGAAAAGCAGACACAGTGATGGGAAGAACTGAGGATGTGCCAGCAAGGTGCTTAGGAAAAAAGAGGATGAAGATGAAAACCCAGGACCATGGGAACCGTGGGCTTCAAAGTCAGAGAACTCCAGGTCCAACCCCAGCACTACCACTGACCAACGAGGTGACTGGAAAGCCCGTCATTTCTCTGGGCCCCGCATTCTGAGCTCAGCCTCACCAGCTCCCAGTGCAGGGGAAAGAGCACATCTGAAGGCCGCAGGACCTCAGGCTGCAGCCGTGGAGGGAGCACTGCTCCTGGCCAGCACCCTGGCCCCCATGTGTCCTCTCCATATCCCCTTCTGCCCCATGTGACTATCTCAAGGGCTGCAGCATATAAATTCAACTGCTATCATAGCACTGGGGGATCTGCAAGCACATCTAACACAGAGTAATGCCACCCTCCTGGGCCTTGAGTGCAGGCCCCAGCGCCCAAGAGGCGCTCTCATATGGCAGCTCCTGAGCCCTGCACCCCCTGCTTCAAGGGCTCTGCTGCAGCTGTTCCCCGCCACCCCAGCATCTCAGTCTCTCCTGCCCCCTCCCGCAGCTTCTGGCCCTCTGCTGACAGCTCAGGAAGGGCAGAATCAGCCTCACACCACTGTGCAGGACCTGCAGCAGCTCTCGAGAAAGCCAGCCTCTTGATCAAATGAGGAAGCGCTTATTTTCCTCACTGGGCCATGTGAGGGTGAGCAGGGGCAAGTGGAAGTTGTCTGATGTACTTGTGCCACTCCCAAAGCGGTGGCCACTTTCCTTAAAGCCAACATCCAGTTGGGCGTGGTGGTACATCTCTGCAATCCCACCTACTTGGGAAGCTGAGGCAGACAGATCCTAAGTTTGAAGCCAGCCTGGGTAACTCAGACCCCACCCCAAGGGGCAGGGATACCATCCATGAGCTACTCAAAGGTAGGGAGAAATCCTGGTGACCAGAGCAGGATCTGGTTCTCCCCTTACTGCTGCTGCTGGGATAAGCATTCTTTCTGAGCTGCCCCCCACCACTAGAACCCTACTCTCTTACTCAGAGATGTGGGAGACCGCTGTCACTTACTGCTGACAGAGACTTCTGCAGGTGCCCCACCAATTTCCACGTTGTTTCTATGTGCATGTGCTTCGTTTAATCCTAACAAAACCCCTGTTGAGATGCCAATTATCATCCTGTGCCTTGTCAGAGCAGGGAAACTGAGGCACTGAGAGAACAAGGAACTCCCCCAAGCAGAGGAGTTGAGACGTGAATAAAGGCCAGTGGCAGCAGCCATGCTCTTAACCACTGACGGTGGCCGCCTGGGCACTAAGCCGAGATCTTCTGAGCACAGAAGGTGGAAAGCTAAGGGCAGGCTGCACTGTGCTGCGCCCTTAGGAACCACTGCTCAAGTCTGTCTTTGTGCACAGTCTGTTGGTCTTAGACTTTTAGAACGGCTGAGCAATAACTCAGGGTCCGATCTGCATCTACCCCACCAATACCTCGTGTCAGTTACTGACGTTGCTCTGTGCCTTCCTTACCTTCTCATTCCCTCACAGTGCCACTTGTCACACAGATGCTCTCCATTTTAATGTGGCCCACTGGTCAGCGTTTATTACAGTCAGTGCTTGTGAACGTCCCACTTAGGAATCCTTTCCTTTTGCTTAGGTACTTCCCATCTTCTTTAAATGGGGGTGTGGTGCACACCTGTAATCCAAGCACTCGGGAGGCTGAGGCATCATTACGAGTTTGAGACCAGCCTGGGCTACAAAGTGAGCTCAAGGCCAGCCTGAACTGCACAGTGACATGCTGTCTCAAAAAAAAAAAAAAGACATAAACGGGGGTGTGGGGAGCTGCCCCTTTATAGGCAGAAACAGCATCCTCACGCAGCAGCACCAGTCAGGTCTCTTCCACTCCTCAAAGACCCCTTGCTGAAGACAGCTTCCCTCCCCTTCCCCACACGGCCACCTCTGTTCCTCTGGCTCCCCGCCATCATGACAGTGCCTCAGTCTCAGTTACTGCGCCTCTGTAGGGTGCGTGGAGTCCAGACCAAGGCTTCTCCTTTGTTCTTCCAGGCAGCGTAACTACCCTTGGCCTTGGGCATCCACATAAATCATAAAACCTGTTGGTTCAGTTCCACCAACCAACCAGCCCTACTCAGGGCTTCACTGAACACTCAGATCACTCGGAACCAACACCTCCACAGCAACCCTTCCATCCCCTCTTCCCCCGCCCTCCTCTTCTGTGGCCCTGGCAATGACACACAGGCCTTGGGCATGCCTGCTAAGGCCGCACCACTGAGCTACACCCCCATCCCTTTTCAAGCTTTTATTTTGTTTTTTTTGGGATTTTTCTGGTACCAGGAATAGAACTCAGGGCCTTGCTCTTGCCAGGCAGGCACCTGTGCCACTGAGTTATATCCCCGGCCCTCATTTTTTATTTTGAGACAAGGTCTAAGTTACATAGGTTGGGCTTGAATTTGCAATCTTCCTGCCTCAGCCTCTTGAGTAGCTGGCACTACAGGGATAAGCCATTGCCCACTTCTGTTTCTAACTTGTAGAAATGAAAGCTTAGTTCATTAATTTTTGGCCTTACTTCTTTTCAAATAATATGCATGTAAAACTGCAGATATCCCCTAAGAAGAGTTGAGCTATATCTGAATCTTATTTACTCCTAATAGTTACACAATGTATTTTTATTTCCTTTCTACAGGTGAAAAACTCAAGGTCAAGCTACTTATACAAGGTCATAATCTAGTAATAAATGATGAGACCAAGTTTGAAAACCAGGTTCTGTTTAGTTCTAAAGTCCAAGTTTTTCCTATTATAGTACATTATATATAATTAGCAGTTTAGAAGTATTATGAATAAAATGCTATGGAATTATCAAGAAAGTGGGAGTTTTTTCTCCCTAAAGTATATACACAGAGCTGGAAAGAAGCCCCAAGGCAGATGGGATCTGATCAAGTACACAGCAGAAAGGCTTCCTGGCACATCTGACATGATACAGCACAATGACCAGGCGCTATTTCTGGCCTTACGTGACCTCTGAGATACACTGTCTACACTCAGGCTCAGAGATGGTCAGCAGGGGACCGGAAAGAGCAAGCCCAGGGTACATCATGTAGCTTAGGATACAATGGTCCTGTGTCAACCTGAAACGAGGAAGGAAGACCTGCCATTATTAGCCACTGCATGAGTCTCATTCACTCATCCCATAAATGCCGAAGTTTCAAGAACATGGGTTATAACTTAGTTTCTTTTATATAAAATTTAAAAATACAGCCATGCACAGCGGTTTATGCCCACAGACCCAGCTTCTTGGGGAGTTGGGATAGGAAAATCATTTGGACACAGGGGTTCGAGGCCAGCGTGGGCCACATGTTGGGGTCTTGTCTCAAAAATAAATAAATAAAATAGAAGACAGTAATAACTAACCTGGACTAGACTAGTAGGGAAAGAAGGAAAGGACCAAATATTAAATTCTGTCAAATGCAAACAGAAGAAATACTTTGCCCTTTTAAATGAAGTGGAACTGGTAATAATTTTTTAAAAAAGTTTTTATTAGTGCGTTTATGGTACGTAGTGATTAGGAATTGGTACGGGTACCTGACACGTAATCCCTTTTACATCCCCTCCCCTCTGTATCTTGGTCCATTTCCCATTTGCAAAAGATCCATCTCCCTGTTTCCTATTCTCTTTTATTTATTTCTCCTTTGGGTTTCTCATTTAAGAGAAACCATACAGTATTTATGCTTGTGTTTGATTTACTTCACCTAACATTATGGTCTCAAGGTACAAAACTGGCAATAAAGTCTTGATCATCATCAAAATAAAATCTCAAGTCTCTGTTTGCACAAGAAAAACAGCAACACCCAAGGTTAAGGAGTTTTAAAGTTCCAAACAATTGAGACATCATGTTTTAATGAACTTACAACTTAGAAAAACAAAAGTAACCCACGTTGAGTACAGAGAACTCAGAGAACAAAGTTTGGTAAACACAAGGGAAGCATCTAGTGTTCCACTGCCCAAGTTCCTCCCTCACAGCTCAGTTAGGACCAGGAAAGAGAGTGGATGTGGGGGTGGTGTGAGAGGACTGTGCCTGCAGCTGCAGACACTTGGGGCTAGGCAAAGAAGGGCACAGGACACAGCCCAATCCCTAAGCGAAAATGAGCTTCCAGAAGACAAGCCTCGCATCCAGACAAACGCTGGTATTCAATTCTAGGGTGGAGGCTCAATGAGGGTCTTCCCTCCATTCCATTTAGGGCAGGGGCCACAGGGTGAACAGGGTCGCTCTACAGGTAGCCAGCTCAGCGTCCCGTCTCACAAGCCTGCTCTTCTTTCATAAACACAGACTGATAACCAAGGGTTTTCAATCATACGATAATCATAAAATATAAAGCAAAACCATGAACGAATAGGACCAAGATCAACAGGATGATCTTTATATTGAACTGATGTAGGAAAAACATACTTCAGGGAATAAGTGAGAAATCTAATAAATCCTGATACGAATTCTCCAAGAAAATCAAGAATTACTGTAGCCATAAAACATGAACAGTGTATATAATTATAGTTATATTTATAATTATAATTTAATTATAATTATACAGCAGCAATCAGGAAACCAGAAAATAGCTTTTCTTACTTTTCAGAAACTTTACACTAAGACTGCGTAACTAAGAATGGACAAGATTAAAGATGAAGCCAGACTTGCATTTCAAACCCCCAGGAATTTCCTATCCCACCAAACAGGAGAAGGGTCTCATTTTTTTTTTTTTTTTCCGCAAGAACTGATTAAGGCACAGGGTCTTGGCCAGGCGGGTGCAGAGAGCCCTGTTCCACCAGCTCCTCCAGGCACCTCATGGAATCCTTAGCTCCGGTGCCCCCAGAGCTGCACATGGCAGAGCTAAACACAGGTCTGAGTGGGAGCATGGCACTTCCAGCCTCCCGCTCTACTCTTTCACCCACTCCAGGAGGAGCACAGAAAGCCGCTCTCCATCGAGTCGCTGGAGTCCCTCAGGCCAGCCCCCTCAGAGTCCGCAGTATTTAGCTGCACGAGGGACTCAGGTAGCATATACCAGTCCTCATCATCCAAGTACTACAAGCAGCAAACCTACGACTTGAGAGCAGGAAAACCCTACTGGAAATCCTCACCCCTTATCTCCCTCATGTTCTGGAGAAACACTCAGGAGCCAGCCAGCCAGCATGAGGGAGGCCCTCTGAAGACACTAGCTGGCTATGCATGCTGTCTCAAGAGCCATTCCTTGGGAATCCAGCAGCAACTGAGGCAGGGCAAACGTGCCCAGTCTCTGGTTCTAGCCACTTCCGTCACTGACAAATGTAAACACTGTGACTCAGACCACTCTTTAATCACTGTGCAGTCTCAGAGGTTAACAGAGGCATCCAAGGGTGCCCTTGGCCCCATCGGGCAGCTGGCATAACCTCCTCCTTCCTCCCCTTCAGGCCTGATAGCAGGTATCAGGTAAATGAAAGACGCACATTACGTAAGTATACCTACCTCCTCCTAATCCTCTTGAATTCACTTCAAAAAAGAAAATCAGAGGGCGTCGTTCTTTGGGCCAAAAGGCTGTTTTGTAAAGCAAAGACATTCTAAGTGAAGTGGAGAGAAGGAAGCCCTACTCCAATTCTCACTAACCACAGAGGGCTGCGGAGGATCCTCCTACTGTCCCACACTCCTGCCTGATGGTTCTGGGCTGCTCCAGGCTAGCAGTGCACAGGCCCCACCAAAGGCTTGTTTCCTTCTCATTACAGGCGTGGCAAGTTTCAGTAACTGGGAAATGCCTGCGACTTCCTCTGTGTGTCACAGGGTGAGGGAAGCATCAGTCCTTCAGTAAGGAGTGTTCTTACCCACTGTCTTACCAACATCCACCACGTACAAGTTAATAAAAACTACAATATATACACCACTTTGTTTTGTGAACCACCTTGTGTTGAAGTCAGTGAGGGCCCCGGGACACCCCACACCAGCACGTGCTTAGCGCTGAAAGGGAGCCAAGGTTCTTGAGCAGCCTCCCCAAGCCCCGCTGCTTCTCCCCTCATTGTCACCACCACCAGGGCCTCTCCCCTGCATGAGTGCTGTCATCTGTCTCCTAGTGGGTTATCTCGTGTCCTCTCATCTCACTTTAGTCCTCTCTCCACACTGGGACACTCAAAAACCAGCCAAGTGGCTCCTCGGCAGGCTAAAGGCCAAGGCGCTCACAGCTGCACCCCGCTGCCTCCCACCGAGGCACCTGGTCCTCCCAGGCCTTCCCCCTACACCCCAGGTGCAGACTGGTCCAGGCTCTGCCAGCCACAGACAGCTCATTCCTCCTTTGCTTGGACTGGCCTCTGTCTGTCCCACCATGCCACATGCATCACTCCCTACCCAAGCGAGGCCGCCTCTGACCTCCACAGCCCTGCAGCGCCCAGCCCCTCCTGGCCTTGTGTTCTCCCCCAAGCACTGTGGCCACTAACAAGCTACAGAATTTACACATCCTAACCTCTGTCTGTCTCAGCCCCTCCTATAGGGTGTAAGCTCTAGGAGAGCAGGGTTTGTGCCTGTTTTGTCCAGCTATGGCCCAATACCCAGAGTCCCACATGTAGGAATTATCCTGCTAAAAACTCGCCAGAGGAATTCAAGATAAGAATAGTTGAAGAGTCTTGGTGATTTATGTAGAACGAAGACCCACAGAGTGAAACACTTCTGTGAAGATGCTTAACTCTAGTGGTCAGAGTTCTTTTATAAATACTACATGTTAAACCAAACCACAAAATGAGCTTAGCAACCACAGCAGGGGACTTGCAGTGCAAGCCCTGACCATTCTGCACTGCTGCCTCACATCCCAGCTGGGGCCCCGGTCGTTGATCCCCTCTGCGGCCAGCTTCAGCCTAGGCTGCTCCTGGATGTCCAGCTGGTCCTTTGCTAGAAAGAATGGGGTCATGGCCTCTTTCTAGCCCCCAAGCCTCTCTCACGTGCAAGGTGCTCAGGCCTGAGCTAAGGTACTGCTCTACACCATCAGCAAAGCAGAACACCGGTTTCAACAGTTCAAATATCTGGCATAACCCATTTTGTTTCCAATGATTTCATCTGGAAAAGTGAACAGTCTCAAAGGAAGAGATAGAGATCAGCAAATAAAGTGACTTATCTCTCTGGAACATTGTGTAGCTCAGGTAATTCAATAATAGAAACAATGTGTACATCACCAGATGCTGGTTTCAAGGCTGCCGGGCAAACCAGGCACACACTGAGGCTCACGGCTCCACCAGTCCTGGCAGTGAGGCTGGAACATAATTTATCTATTTGTTTATTTTTTAGTCTTTTTGAGACAGGATCTTTCTGCGCAGTTCAGGCTGGCCTTAAACTCCCTTTGTAGCCCAGGCTGGCCTCAAACTTGCAACGATCCTCCTGCCTCAGCCTCCCGAGTGCTGCGATTACAGGCCACCATGCCTGGCTTGGAACATAGTTTTAATCTCTACTTCCAGAGATTTAAAAAACAGCATCTCCAGAGAGACAGAGTTTGTGGTTGCCTTGGAAATCATCACCTAAAATCCAGGTGGGCTAGAAAGGATTTCCAACCACCTCTCGGCACTGACCTTCCATTGTAAACTGCAGAGCAAGCTGAGAGGCAGGGGATTTTAGGAGCTCCACTAGGTCCCAGAAGCATTTCCCTGTAAATAAATAAGGCTTAGAACCCTAAATATCATAGTTGGGAAGATATGAGAGAGAGGAGGCTGCACCTTGTTTAGTTTTACTCAACACAGCAGAGTAGCCTTTTCCTTCCTGTAAGGAAAGAAAAATGTCACCCTAGAGGACATTAAAGAAAACTAAAATTTTTGTAACCAAGTAACCCTTGCCATCACATACATCACCTGTTCCAAAGCATGTGATTCCTATTCAGGTAGCTTTGCTCTTTGGGTGCATGCGTACTGCCACGCCTGGGACACTTTAAGTCCAAATACCTATTCCTGGGCTACCACGGATCGGTGAAAAGCAGAGAAAGTCCCCATGGCCAGGCGCTGTTTGACCAACCTCCATGCTCACCACTCAGCCCTTCCTTCTCCGGCCATCTATGTCTCAACGTGACTGTAGTTACAGCCAAAAAGCTACCCCATGACCCACTTTTGTCAGTCGCATAATAAACATTTCTCCCTGCTGTCTGTGCCAGTTGCCTGTCATTCTGAGTGCTGCAAAACATCATGTTGCAGTGCCACACTTTACTGCACCAGGCCTTTCTGGTCCAAGGTAAGGGTTTCAGGCCATTCCCAGGCAGAGCCACGGCTGACCAAAGTCACAGTTTGCATAGCTTCCTTCTCTGGCCCATCGTCTCACCAGGCTCTGCAGCTCAAGTGTTTCTGAAAACTGTCAGCAAACCCCTCAGAGACAGCTCAGAGGACAAGCTTCACGTTTCTTTAACTGTCTTTAACTGTCTTTAACTCAGTGGGACCTGGTAATGTGTGAGCACAATTAAGCACACCCCAGGAGACAAGGTGATGGCAGCAGCTGCAGTTAGTTCACTAGGTGAAGGGAATCGGCGTATACCCTGCCTGGAATGCCAATTTTATTTTCATTTTTTGAGACTATGTAGTTCAGGCTGGCCTTGAACTCACTATGTAGCCTAAGCTAGCCTTGAACTCATGATGATCCTCCTGCCTCAGCCTTCCAAGTGCTAGGACTGCAGGTGTGCATCACCATGCCCAAAATGCCAATTTAAGGAAAAAATACATACATCTATATGCCTTCAACCAAACAAAATCAAGAAAGTTACACTGAACATGACTTACTTTCTAAAGACTGAAGTCTTTTGTAAAAAAATTCTTATGAAAGGTTCTCAGGGTCAGAATGTGGAAGACTCATTCCGTATCTGTCATCAAACAGCAGGGGATTCTGGGCACTGTGCCCCTGATCTTTTCAACATCTCATTATATTCACTTGAGAAAAACAGAATGGGATTTTTAAAGCTCCATGTTGCAGACATGTTTGGGAACCATCAGCGTTTCATGGTGAGACCCTCAGAGTAAGTCCAGCCCTGCACGCAGGGGTCCTGGTGAGCATGCACTCATCGGGTGGCAGTGAGGCTCAGACATGGTGACATTATACATACAAACAGATTAGCAGTCAGACTAACAGGCCAAAAAAACACACAAAATATGTAAGACAATTATACTAAATCAAGGCACACTTTTAGATGTAGCCTTCTTATCCATAAACAGGGTAAATACAGCTGACCTACAGCAGGGAGAAGTTCAGAAGACTGTAAATGACTCCACTCTGTAGCCGTGAAGGCTACTGCAAGCACACACCTTCATAGAGGCTTGGCTTTAAGCACACAAGTTCTCCCACAATCTCTTTCCAGTAGGAGCTCTCTTAAAACATTTTAGAGCTTTAAAGTCCTCTTCAAGTGACTACGCTGGTGACACAGCCTCTCATTCCTGCACAAGTCCTGTGCATATGAACGCTACACACCCCAAAGGGGGCATCATCAGCAATAACACGGTTCTTTTACACCTCAGGGAAGAAGTGCTCTGACCCAGGTCTCAGGGCTTCTCAAAGACCCCTCAGGGGGCTGGGGATATAGCTCAGTAGAATAAGCGCCTGCCTAGCAAGCGCAGGGTCCTGAGTTCGATCCCCAGTACTGCCAAAACAAAAAAACAAAACAAAAAAGACCCCTCACTGGCTTCATTAAAAAAAATATATTAATAAAATTAATAATTTTAGAAACATGCTGAGACTGCAGCGAAGACCTAAAAGATATAGGGCAATACATGAGCTTATATAGTAGTTGACTGCACAAAACCTCACATCTGACAAGGGGGAGACAGGCTGAAGGGAAGAGCCGACAAGGACAGGAAAAGGAAATATGTCATGTTAGGACTGCTGGGAGACAAGCCCACACGACAAAGCCAGACAAGGTAACCACTGTTCCAAATGTCTCTGTTCCAACAGCCCCTGCTCAGCAGTTACCAGTATTTGTCAGTGCAGGTGGGCTCTTCCCTGCATGGTCACTAGCTCCTAGCTTGAGGACCATTTCCTTCTTTCACCTGGCAGTTTCGGAGTACTGATCCTGTGCCAGACACTGCACCAAAGGTGGCAGGGCCTGAAAAATGCTCCCAGAGCCAGGAGGGACACACTTCCTGTCCTGACAGCAGAAGCAGCAGCAATCACCAGTTACTGAGCACACCCCTGGTACTGAGAATAACTCAGTTCCTACAGTCATCCTCATCCTCAGATGAAGAAGTGGAGGTGTCCCAGTGTTTGCCGCCTGCCCCGCTCACACAGCCAGCAAGTGGGGTGGGGCAACCAACTGGAAAACAGAGGTGTCAGGGGAAGCAGGCAGGAGAACATGAACAGGGCAAGGCATCGTCGATAGAAGAAATGCTAGGGAAGGGTAACTTGGGATGCAGAAAAGGAATGTGAGGTCGGTGTCAATGGGACATCTGCGGATGCAGGGGCTTGCTGACAAGGCTGGCTGCCGGCTTGAGGAGGGAAGGAGGAACTGATGTGTTTCTACACAAAAATCCTCGTGGCTTGAACTTGCTAACTTTCTCATACTTTGTAAAACTAGCTGCTGGCTAGGCTGAGAACTGTTCTACATACTATTACTATTTTGTTAATTTTCAGGGCCACACTAAGATCATTTTATAATTGCTAACAGCTGGGGTGTATTTATTTGTGTAATACCTCTCTTCCAAATGAGCTAAGAAAACTTCACAGAACTCCAAATCCTAACAGATGCAGGTGATATTAGTAATTGGATTTTCAAAGCTAAATGAAGGCAAGAGCTTAGTATTTCCCCAAGGAATCTCAATGCTAGGTAAAATAGAAAAATCCACCCTCATTTCCAATTTCTAGCCTCTTCAGGGCAATCTTTGTAAATACTCAAATCCCTGCTCTTCCCTCCTCCACCCATGGCATCACCATCAGACCTCAGTTCCTCCCCTTGGGCGCAGTTCCTGTCATGATCTGGCTCCTCCTGCCCTCTCGTCTGCCTCCTCTTCTCTCCAGCCCAGCACCGCCAGCCTCTCACTGTTCTGAGCACAGCAAACGCATCCCTGTCTCAGAGCCTGTGCAAATGCTGTTCTCGCCACCTTGGAATGCTCTTCCTGGGACTAGGGCAGGGTCTGCTCCCTCTCACTGTTTAGAGCCGCCTCAGAGAAGCCTCCCTGACTGTCATCTCTAACCGAGCTGCACCTGCCACACCAGGACTCTAGACTGCTCCTTTCTACCCTCATCTTCCTTGGGGGTCTCTCTGCTTTCCCTCCAGGAGGGCATTTCCTTCCCCTCAAGAGCTCAAGGGGAAGAAGCTCCACACGGAAGACATGGGCCTCCCTGCTGGGACCCCAACAGCCCCCCGACCTACTGCCCTATCCTTCACAAAACCAAGCTCTCTCTCGCCAGTGTTTGTAGGCAGCTGAAACAACGAACTCTTCCCATTTGGAGAAAACTGCTATTGCGGCCGGAGAAACATTCTTGGACATCACGAACAAGAGAGTCTGCGCCTAAGGAACTGTACAGTTGGTGCTGAAGTGTGTGAGAGTATGAACGAGCAGACTGAAGAAATATTGTGGAGCCATGGTAACAGAAACTACGGAAGAAACTCCAAGTGCACAGAACTGTTTAAAAATAAACCGGACGCTGAAATACCAGCGAAAAGCTACAATGGCTCGCACTGTTCTCAATACTTAAAGGACAGCTTGTTCTTTAACACACTTGTCTTCTAGGTTTTTTCCCCACTGGAGAAACGTGATACAAAGAGTGAAAAAGCAGCTTTGAAATTTTCTCTAGTTTTATCACATGAGTAAGATCTTACATGTTTTAGAGTTTATAGTACAGAAATGTACATTTATGCAGAGATCATCGAGGCTTTTAATAAAACCAAACTAAATACAAAAAACCACAACTGAGACCCCAGAGTGTGCTACACTTAATGTTCAAACACTGGCAACCTCATACAGAATAGCAGCACAGTTTCTGACCAGAATGTGAAACTTTCAAAGCAGGGAGAACTGAGCAACACGGAAGCATTATTCAACTGTCAGCCTTCAGACAGCAGAAGGCTTGAAGTAACTTGCACTGGGCAAGAAGAAAATAGCAGTCTCCCACAGTGATGGTGTGAGCGTTCCTGTTGAGAAACAGTCTCTTAATCTGTGGTAGCTGTACCTTATAAGGTTGTGATGAACACTGAATTAGCACACATTGAGCCACTGTTCCTAAAACAGCTATAGGATCATTGAGGATTTCTGTTGACAGTATTTTCAGCAGCTTAGCAACAAATGGTTTCACTTTATATGTTTCTGTTTATAAAATCTCTTTAATATGTATTTCTTATAAATAATTGAATACAATATCTCTTTATAATAAACGGTTAAACAGAGTTTAAAGAAAACTCCTATCCAGGGTATTGGCGCACACCTGTAATTCTAGCACTTGGGAGGTTGAGGTAGAAGGTTCATTGGAAGTTTGAGGCCAGCCTGGGCTACAAAGTGAGCTCAAGGCCAGCCTGAACTGCATAGCAAGATCCTGTCTCAAAAAGACAAAAAAGAAAAAAAGAAAAAAGAAAACTCCTCCAGGGCATTTTTGTGTGCACTGCCACACCTTCCGCTTGCGTGTGTGTTCAACTGGGGACTGGATTCAAGGCCTTCACACTGAACCACATCCCCAGCCCTCCCCTCTTTACCACACTTTCCCTTCTTGGCTGTGTGTGTCCCTCGCTGTCTGCCCTCTGATTAGATTACACAGGCGCCCCTCACTGCGACAGCGCACACAGAAGACCCCTCACTGCGACAGCGCACACAGAAGACCCTGGGGACCCCCCACTCAGCAACTTTACGTGAGGCACAGTGCCGTCTGAGACTGCCCTGCTGAGCCCGCCTGCCCACCCTGGAGGCTGGGTCTGAGAGTCACCTCTCCTGTTCCACCATCCCAGTGATGCTCTGCACCCCCATTGTCCTGTTAGTTTCTTCATGATGCCAGTATTTAGCCTTATTCCTATCTCCCCAACCAGGTGATCACCCCCAAGTCACCTGCCTGTCCCGTGTGCACTGCTCAGTGAAGGCTGCTGCAAATGGACCCCTGAAGAAACTTCAGTGCCCCACAGCCTCCAGGCTATGCTTGTGTGTGGAGGACCTGCCTCTTCCACTCTCCCTTTCCCGACTCACTAGCATCTCCCAATTCGCCCCACATCACACACCTGCCAGAGAAGCCCAATGAATTAATCCGGGGGCTTCGAGAAGCCACTACGAATATGCTCTGTGGCTGCTGGTGAACAGCGTCAGTGTTAAGTAATTATATTTAGGAGTCCCCTGAAAATTGACTTTGCAGGGGCTGCTTTCTTATTCTTTTGCAACAGAAAATTTCATCAAGTCCCATAGTCACCAGGATCTCAATTTGGTTGTCACCAAAATCCCAGAAAAGCACCCAAACACACGTAAGCTCCAAGAAGGAGAAAGTGTTTCTGTGGCAAGACTACCCCTTCCTGAGCACTGGCCCCTGGGCCCAGGGGAGACATGGGCTCGGCAGGCAGCACAGAATACCAGCCCTGAGGTGCACACCCCGGACCCTGCTGCATCCTGGAGGGCTCCACAGCACCCTGGAGCATGGCTAGGCACAGACGGCAGCCATCAAGTCTCACTAACTCCGTGACTCAAGAAAGCTCCACTTCCATCTTGCCAGCAAATCAGAATCTACCCTGAAAATGAGGTGACTGCACAGGACTGGACTTTCCCCTGAGGATCAGCTCCGGCAATGCAGGAAAGCACCTGCTTCTGATCCTCCAACAATACACACTGGCGCCCCTGCCCAGCTGGGGCATAAATCTAATGAGAGGGGGCGTAAGGACCTTGGTCTTAGCACAAGCTTCCTGGGGCCTTGGGTTTCCCTGCTCACAAAATAGGTGGCCTTTAAGTTCCACTCAGGTGCTAATTAATACGGGGAGACTGGCACCACAAACAAAGGATGGACTGGTTTAAGTTTTAAGTGGAAAATATGTACTTCAAATCCTGTGTCAAAGCACAAAAGGTGATTTTTAAATAAACCAAAGCAGTAAAGAAAGGGAGAGTTTTACTTTAGGTCATCATATACTGCACGGGTGCGCTGCCCATTGCCTATTTTCCCTTCTTTTCACTCTCGTGCCCCAGGGGTCCATGGAGCTATGGAATGTTCTAGATGCTGGAGAAATCCCACCATGTACAGCACAGACAGAAACTTTCTGTGCTCAGGGAGTGTGTTCTAGTGCAGATGACTGTCAGAAACTACATTCTCTTTAAGTACCATGTAGAGAAATAAAGCAAGGAAAGGGTCAAGGAGGGAAGGGGTACAGTAGGTGGCAGGAAGGAGGGAGAAAGTCTTGTTGAAAAGGTGACGTCTGAGACAGCTTGGGAAGGAGAGAGCCACAGCCCTTTAGAGTAAAGGCAGAGCTGGGAGAGATCTGTACCAAGCAAAGGAGGTGAGCCTGGCATGTCTGTGAAAGGGTCAGACAGCTGTTCTAGTAGTTCCTGATTCAAGGAGGGTGCTGAGACTGAGAAGGCAGCAGGACAGACAATGACACTTGAGTTTACCTGGCACTGTGTCTCACCATCAGTATCCATTCCCACCCCTTGAGTGGGCTTCCTGGCGCAGTCATTCACAAGCCATGCTCGGTGGCTGCCCTGCACCGAATGAGTACATGGCCCCCTTCCTCAGAGTCCTATACGAGCAGCCAGACATGCCCTCCTGCACGTCCACATCTTCTTTACAGATCCACATCTCCCCTCACTCAGCTCTTCCAATACAGGCTCACCCAAGGCCCCTCTGCCAGGGAGAAGCAGCAAGGCAGTCCTGAGCCTGTCCCACCCAACCTATGCAGCTCCAAACAACAGCAAAGTCCATTGACCCTAGGTGGGTCCCACTCTGCAGAGACGCCAGGCATACGGAGTGGAGCCCTGAGAAGTTCCCCTCCTGCCTGTACTCAAGGAGCGTGGACCCATTCTGCAGATGTCTTCAGTCTTCCATCTAGGAACTCCCTGCTCCAGGCCTGCACATTTCCCAGCTCACCTGTGCTACCCACCCATGTGTGCAGAGAGTATATAAGCTCATTTTGCTAACCACAAGCTCCATGCTGGACCTAGTGAGTCTAAACTGAGGGGAATTTAGACTATTTTTGAAACAAACCAAGTAGTCACTTGTGGTAACTCTGAGAGAGACCTTTCTAAATCATTCACCGCAACTATACTAGAGGCCTAGCTTTTAAATTGTTTCCCGGGCTCATGGAGAAGCAGAAGATAGAAACTGAGAAGCTGGATCTAAGGGTAAAAACAAAGATGCTTTTCTGAAGCCCCCAGAAAAATCTGTGCCTATTTATTCTTAAAATTGCAGGAAGAAAAAGAAAAGCTCCCACAGCAGAAAGTGCTTGGGAGAGCCTGTCCTCTGGGGCATCGGGAGCTGTGGCAAGGCCTGAGCTCCTCCTTTCTGCCCATCTTACAGCGCAAGGAAGGCAGGTCACAGGATGAGCTGCCCTACCCAAGCGGGCTCTGGAAGCTTTTCCAAGTCTGGGAGGCACTCTCTGCTAGGCTGCGCTGTATACCAAGGCCCACGCCAAGCAGAGAGGGCACATAAAAGCAGCACTGGACAGGCCGCCTGCTCTGTGGGGGCCTTCAAGGCTCTGCCTTTCTCTCTTGACAGCCACACAGTCCAGCCTAGCCCTGCCCAGCCTCTTGCCAGCTGGTTTTCCTGCTAGTCCACCTGTAGCTCCAGAGGGACCCAAACCAGCGCTCAAGAATGCGCTGTCTGCCCTAGATGCTGAAGGTGGAAAGGTGGAAGGAAACTCCTATTGCTTGGAAGAAATCAGGATTAAGAAAAAAACAGGGCTGGGGGTGAAGCACTTGGCTGCCATGTGTGAGCCCCTGGGCACACTTTCTAGAACTGCCAAGAAAGATGAGGAGATCAGCAGGGAAAGGGAAAGAAAGAAGGGAAAGTTCATGGTACGGACTCACACTGTCACCCTGAAAGTAACTGCTTTGCTCTGTGTTTTCTACATCCCACAGTGCCAAGAAAAACAAGCCCACAGCCTGCTCTAGGGCTGACTGCCCTCAGGTCCCAGAGACCCAGCATCAAAGGAGGAGGCCCGGAGTCACAGGGTCTCAGTGTCGCCCACAAAAAGCTCAGTTCACCTGCAGGATGTAGCTAGACATGTCCCCCAAAGCATGGGGACATCTTAGGTCATGGAAACTATCCATTGACAGATTCATGTCTTAAACTGATTTTACAGCAATTTTTTTTTTTTAGACTTATTGGCAAGCACCCTGGGAACGCGGAGACTCAGGCTGAAGATTTCCACAACCTAAATACCGAATCAATGTTCCATAGGTTTAAAATAGAAAGTTACTTTAAAAAGGACAAAAATCACACATTTTCAAGTCCAACAGTAATGTAAGAATGTAAACAGCAGGACAAGAAAGTACATAGGAAGGGTCTAAAGATTTGAAAGATCTGTATATGGGTCCATACATCTACAATTCGAAGATATCAATGGATAAAACAACAACTACTGTTGAGACCATATCACCTTGTCTATAGATTAGTTGTGATTGTACTATTTTCTATGATAATGGGTGTCTGTTTGTCAATATGTTTTTGTACTTTTATGTTTCTAAAATAAAAAAATAAATAAATAAATAAAGATTTGAAAGAAATACACACTCTGGTCCCAAGCCTTTCAGGTAAGTACTATTCAACCTGCAGTTTTGGTTGGATTCCTTATGACTTTTTCCTTTCCAACCCGCATACCTTTTATTTCATTGTCTTGCCTGACTTCCCTGGCTAGAGCCTCCAATACAGTGCTGACAGAAAGAACAGGAACAGATAGTGTTGCCCAAATCTGGGTCTTTGGGGGAAAGATTCACCGTTCACACTAGCCCTGGGAATTTTCATTACTGTCCCCCATGCAGTCAAGGAAGTGCCCTTCTAGGCCCTGCTTGTTGGGTGTTTGTATCACGGGCGGGTATTGCACTGTTGTGCTCAGGAGGTTTTAATGTTGCAGGACAAACAGGTATTGCCAAAGACCAAGTCAACTTAGACTAAGATGACTGGACATTACATACTTCAGAAAATTTGAAATGTCACAGGAGCCAAATAAAATCCATTTTAAGAAATTTTTTAAAAAAAGCTCATTCTCTGGCTTTGGGAAAAGCATAAATTTGTAACATTAAAGAAATAAAAGATATTAGAGATAAGACAAAGATGTGCCTCAAACATAATTAAACTTTTGTGCAATACTTTAAAAAGACTCAGTTGGTAGAAACCCTATTACTTACAATATCTCGAGGGCTGGTAAGGAGTGCAGCTGGGGCAGAGGCAGGAATGCACAGAAGTGCCATCTGCCGAGCCAGGCTGGGTTCTGGCCACATAAAGAGTGGGGCGCCCGCTCAGCACTCCTGCCTCTCCATCTTCTGGAGGGGGCCTCAAATAGCAGGGGGAGGACAAGGGGCTGCGGGGTCGGCCTGGCCCGAGTAACTGTGGGGCCGCTAACTGTGGGGTTGCATCCCCAGCTGTCACACAAATGACAGAGAGAGTCAAACGGAAAAGACAGGTGCTTTAGTTATGTTTAATCTCTGAAATTTGGGGTTCACTTATGACTACAGTATAATCTAGCCAAATATGGCACAATCAATTATGTGGGGGTTGGCTTCTCCCCCCCCCCCGCTTTTTTAATACAGGGTCTCACTATGCAGTTCAGGCTGGCTTTGAGTTCACTTTGTAGCCCAGGCTGGTCTCAAATTTGCAACAATCCTCCTGCCTCAGCTTCCCAAGTGCTGGGATTACAGGCATGTGCCCCACACCCAGCTATGGCTTCTTAAAAATGAAAATAACTCATAAAAATAGAACAAATGGCAATGCCATTTAGGGTGTGGGCTATAGGAAAATTGTTAGTTGGCTTCATGGAAAAATCTGGAAATACAGAACAAGGAAGATAACAGTCCCCAACCTCTGACCCCGCAGTCCCACCCTAGGGAATTTGCCCCAGGCAAGTAAACTCAAAGCAAAAAATAGCTTGAACAAAATGTTCACCACAGTAATATTTAGAACAGCAAAAACTAGAGACAAGTCAAGTGCTCAAAAGCTAGGGAAAAAAATGGTGAAATGACAGAGTGGACACCCCAGGCCACCATAAAAGACAAGCAGGAGAGCGTTTTATATTTGAAATTTGGTCTAAGCAACACAGCACATAACATTCATCGCATGTACATTTTAGGGGCAAGAGTTGGATATTTTCATCCTTGTATTCCCATCACTTAGCATGACGTGGATGCTAGAATATCTGCCAGGTGACTGAATGTCTGAACCAATGAGTAAACACGTCAGTGTGTGACCAGGGCTGGAGGAGACTCAGGGAGGAGTGAAGGCTCGTCAGCCCCCATTCTGTAAAGTGACTTCAGTGTGTGCATTTTAAGATGTATGTACCTGACCTGCAGGAAGAGAAGTACCAGTCCTCCTTCATGTAGCAAAGCTGGATTGGTGCTTCAACAAAATGAGGACTTTACATGAAGAAAAACTCTCCTAGTGTGTGCCTCCCGGCACCAGGAAGGAATTCAGTAGGTGGGGTTCCCAGAGCTCGGAGTCTGGTTGGTGAGGAGGGGAGCGGGGAGCAGGGCAGGTCATTGGGAAGGTCCTTTAATGGTGCCCTTGTTTTGTGGGTCCTAAGGCACTTCAGGGCATGGCAGACGCGTACTATAAATGTCTCATCATTCAGACTTTGCAGCCACTTTCTGAAGGCTTCAGCATTTACTGCAGTGGACTCATGCTGCTAATCACAGAGCCTCTGAAAGTAACTACAGAAATGAGGTTTTCTTCCTCATTACTTACACTCACATTTATGGGGAAAATCACCAGAATTCCAAGAGCAGTAATGCTGAGTGGTCTCTCACCCGACAGACCCTCGTTTCTCACCCTGTGACACTGGGCCCCACCATATTTCCTCTCTGACCCCGTGGGCTGGCCACAGCCCCATCATTGTCCTTCTGTCTCTGGCCCACAAAACAAGCAGCTCTTCCTCTTCATTTGCCTATTTTAAAACCAACACTTACCCCTTACCCCTTCGCGTCTCCCCTGCTGGATACACTAGGAAGCCTGCCCCTCCAGGCACCCCACCCCGCCCCACACACCTGCCCAGTTAGCCTCTGGCCTCCCCGCCACTACCCTTTCCCTCACCAGTGGCTATCAGGAGGTCCTCAGGCCCCCTCCCCTAGGCCTTCCTACCACCTCTTTCTCTGGCCGTGCCCAGGATGCTGGTGTGCCCCGTTCTGCCCCAAGGTCCTCTCACTGCACGCTGCTTAGGCAAGCTCCTCTCTTCCCACACGTAAGCCGCCTTTAACTCAATGCCACAGTCTACTCCTGGGTCCGTCGGAGCCCTGCACCCAAATGCCTTCTAGACACTTCCACACAGGCCTCAGAGTCCCGCATCTCCTACCCTCCTCAGGCCACTGCCAACCCCGAGTCACCTACATCGGCAAACTTACCAGCTGCTCAAGCCAAGAACTCCCCCTCCAAAACCCCACCAAATTTAATCAGTTCCCAAGGCCTGAGGACACCAGCCCCTCAGATCCCCCAAGTCTTCCTATACCCCAGTTCCTCAGCAATGGCGACCCTGTCAAGGCCACTTGGAGCCTCTGCCTAGACCACTGTGCCGCCTGCTGGCCACCAGTATGAGCCCTGCCTTCCTTCCACTCTCCACAGTGCTATCACAGCAGTTGGAGTCTCTTTAGGAAAGACCACGTGGGGCTAGGGATGTAGCTCAGTGGTAGAGCACTTGTCCAGTGTGCACAAAGCCCTGAGTTCAATTCCAGCACCACAAAAAAAAAAAAAAGGAGGAGGAAAAGAAAGACCACGTGATGCTTCTGCTCCAAACTCCCAACCGCCCAGAGGGCCTCCAGGCTCTAATGACTGCCCCTTCAGTGGCGCTGCCCCTGTGCTGCTCACCATGCTGCTGGGCGCCCTGCACGTGCTCTGGCCACCTTCACAACCCACCACACACGCGCCACGTTCCTCAGCTCCATCTCCTCACACTCACCGCTTCCGGTGAGCAGAGGTGCCATGAATTAGTAGAGGAGGAAGAGGAGGGGGCTGATGCACGAGTACCCCACCCCAACTCCTCCCTCTAGACGGGGAGAGGGCTGCCTTCCGTGCCCCACTCACACCCTGCTGACCTTCTCCACAACTGATGGCAATGGTTCCACGGTTTTTATTTTCAACTATTCTAAATACAAAAAAGCATTATGACGTGGTCACCAAAATCTCAATGAAGTATCTCTAGCCCCAAGTAAGTTCATCTGACAGCTGTGGCTTCCACCCACAAACGTAAGACTTGGCAGTGACTGCCCACTGCACAATGGTATTCAACAAACACCCAATCAGTGCTCTGAAGAACCAGTGCTCACTGATTTACCAACACCTAAACATACCCAGGAGCCCCAGCTACGCTCCAGCCTTCAAAGCTGCCCACCAGAGACTGCAGTAGTAATGTCCAATTGGCTGCACACTTCGTGCATGCACACCAAGTCTACTCCTCTCCACAGCCAGCCATGGGGCCAGGACACATGTGGGCTTGTCTGCTGTGCCCGCCCCTCACCTCAAGGCGTCTCACCTCCTAAACACAGGGTGGACCAAGCAGTAGACAGCCACAGACCGAGCGGGATTTGTGATGAGCCTGTCAATTTGGGCACCTGTGGTGCATCTTTTGTCCCTGCACTCCTCAGGTGGCCCTGCTCCCCTCTGTGGCAGTCTGAGGGGCACCACCAGAGACATCTCCTCTGTCAGAAGCACCTGCTCGGTGGGGTAGCGCTTCCTTAAACTGCAAGTTTTCCCATTTAAGAGATGCATTTAAAACCCCAAAAGATGGGAACTTTGTAGGCAAGTGGACAAAACTGGAGTCCATACTCATAAGTGAAATAAATCAGCGATACATGTGCAGGCAACGTATTATATCACTGGTGTAAGAACCCGAGGGTGGGAATATAAACTAAAAGTCATGAAGGAAATCTGTTCAAAAACAGAGAACGGATGGGACGAAGGAAAGGAGAAAAGAAAAAGACAA